>JAQQSE010000349.1:0-76206 GCA_035772565.1 Antheraea assamensis
AATGGTTAGAATAAAAATGGATCACATGAATACTTCTTCTCCATATGAATGCGTATCACTTGAAATCAGTGGTAGAGCTACGCTGAAACTATACTGTTTTCAGCATGAATGGTCGGCTCGCCCGGGGTATACCACCCTCTCACAGAAAACCGACGTGAAGTAACAGTGGTTGCACTGTTGCGCTTCGTTCGGTCAGTGAGAGCGCCGGAGGCCCACATATATTAAAGGCCGGCAACGCACTTGCGACTCCCCTGGTGTTGCTAGTGTCTATGGACGGCGGTGATCACTTACCATCAGGTGACTCACCTGTACGTTTGCCCCCTATAATTATAAAAAAAAAAATGTACACTGTAGTAAAACCGCTTAAGGTTTTTTTTTATTACAGAACTTTGAACGCGACTTGTTTGTAAACAAAAAAAGGCGAGCGGCAACGCGCGATAAATATCAATATTCTAATAAAATAGTAAAATTATTACCTTCCCAACTATTATACTAGCTTTGTCAAGATCGGGGACAGAAGAGAGAGGGGACAATAATTAACAAAATTCAGTGAAAAATGCAACAAAATTTGTGGCTAACGAGTTACCAAAAGTTGACATTTATTAATCCTTTAGTTGCCTCGATATTATTATTATTATTATACGTACAATATAATACGTTTTGAATTAATACATATTTGCTTTTTATTATATTAATGTATTTTTTTTAACACATACTTACATGAATTATTTATTATCATTCTTATTCATATAAGCCCAACGCTTATTAGTTCATTAGCGGATTTGTTGCCAGTTGTTTAATAACCATTTTATTGTGCTATTAAAAATAATAATTTTAAAAAGTGCACAATGAGAAGAATTCAGGTATATTTGTTGTTTTTCTTTAATATGTAATAGTTGCTTCTTATAAGGAAGTTTCTCGCACTTATTTGTCAGTGAAATATTGATATATTGTAGTATTAATTAATTATTAGATATTTGAAAACAGCAGGAACAAGTCAGGTAACTAAATTCGTTTAAGTAATTACGTAATTCATTTCAGTTAATTTTTGTGTTGTTATGTTGTTAATATTTAATAATTTTTTGTCTTTAACAATCGCGCTGTGGTAGTTAAAAACAGGTGTTTGGTCTAATGTGATTTAGAAAATTGTACTGTCTACGCAGACTAGATTCAATACAATTTCAATTGTTTGTAAGAAAAAACAAAAGATGCAATTTCTTCTGAAAACCTGTTGAATTTAATTGTATTCTGTGTCGGTGATTAAGAACCGAAATAAATCAGGTCAAAATGTAATGAAGTGGCAGGATATGCTATTATAATATATATTACGTATATGAAACCTGTGAATTGGAATACATGTTGACACGCTTGGAACAAAATGATGCTAGTATCGTTGACCTTTAACAGGTGTTTTGAGTTCAGATAGCTAGTGTGGCGAACAATGTACAACAATAACATATGATACATAAACAGATTTTATTGTATTTTTTGTTTTATTCATGCTCTAATTAACACGTGCCGTCATCTATTTCTACAGTTCATTCTTTTTTTTTATACTTTATAGGTTAGTGTTTGACCACAGTCTCATCTGATGTTAAATGATGATGTGGTATAAGATGGTAAGTCACGCTTAACCTAAAGGGAGACTGGCACTAAAGTGTAGCTGCCGGAACAAACCAACAGGTCCTTGGCGACAGATTTTCAACTCGAGAGTGGTTTTCCTTCACCGAAAGCTCCGTCTCAGTTGTTAGGATTCGAACCTACGCCCTTCAACGCTGTGTCCGAACACACTACCAACTGAGCCATTATCGCTTGTTATAGTGCGTTTGGTATTAATATTACAAACATTGTGTTGGTTTGGGGCCTTCATCAACACAATTACATGAGCAGTTGCGAGTTGTAGAAATCGTACTATACGTTTTATTGTCACCTTTGACTCATGGGAATATTAATGTACTGAGATATATACACATATATATGTCATGGAAATACACTTAGTTTGAAGCTCAATAACGTCAAAGCTACTGAATGTATCTGGTTTCATGCGTACGGACATTTTATGTAATTCTATCGCTCTATTCTATTTCACAGTTTTTTACCATAATGTTTCCTTTTTCTTTCTCCGATCAGGTATGCATTTTATTTTAGTTTTCAGGTTTGTGCTCAATAGAAAACTAAAGTTCAAACTACGAATTGTACTACCATCGCACTTACATCATCTCATTTCAGAAATCTAAATATGTTTTAACTATGCTGCGCTGATATTTAATAATCTTTCAGTATACAAATAAAGAAAAGGCACTATCTAAGACAAATTCACGGCTGACACTAGAAAGGAACACATTTAAACTTGAGGATAAAAACTTTATAAGAGTTTATAAAAATATACACGTTCTTAGAGTCTGTTGTCGATAAAATATATTTTTGAAGTTCTACTTCTTTTGGCGCGTTAGGCAAAAAGGATGAGAGTAAATTTTTACGATGCGGGCGCACACTTTCACGAAACCCACCCCTTGAAGTCAGCAATAGTAAACATTTTATTCAAAAAAGTATGTATGTATTGAATACCTTTATTATATTGTTAGTGTCGTTTTTTCTACAAACGTAGAATAAGGCGAAAGATAAAATTTTTGAAATGATTTTTATCTTGTTACGCCAAAGAAGTATAACATCTAAAGCGTGTACATAAGTACACACAAATTTATTCTTTGCACAACAGTTTAAATACAATAAAAAGAGAAAAATTGATTTTAATTTAATTATCCCCTTATTTTTTGGAATACAACGTTCAAGACAATTATTCTTTTGTTCAATGACAACGCGGTCGGCTTCGCAGGTTTTAAATCACTGGAGTTAGTTTTTACATATGCAAATTACGTTTGTTATATTTCACAGCATGATAAGCTATAAAGGATTTCAATATCGTTTTTGTATTACATTGGTAATTATTAAAGATGAAAATATTTACAACGAACTGCGTTACTTCTCGATGGTAAGAAAGTGACCAGTGAGAGACAAAAATTGTATTCCACCTAGTAAGTTGTTAATTCAGTTGTTGCTGTTGTAAGGTGGTGTTAATTTAGCAACTTTACCACGTGTATGTTCGTGCTGACCCCGTTGACTACAAACGTGTCGGCGATCCGGTCTCGATACATTCTTATTTGTTGTTTAGTCAAGACAAAACGCGTGTGCCTTAAAATGTTAATGGTCTAGAAATAATAAAACAATAATCGGTACACGATCAAATTTTTGGCATTATTATAGAGCGAGAATTGAAACAAAGGGGGGAAAAAATACAAATTATGTATAAAATGATTCGTATTTAGTACAATTTTTTTTTGTCAATAAAACATCGCGTGTCGTTGATTTTTATTTTGTTTTTCATGGCGTTTCTATGAATAATCGTTTACACCATTACAATACAATGTAAAATACAGCTGTTATGTAGCGCGAGTGACAAGTAAGGAAGGTAATAAATCATATAGCGTATAAAATCAAATGACAATAAATATTGATCTGATTGACAAATCCGTTAAATAGCTTAATAGAAGCGTCTTTATACTAATTTAGACAATATACAATATCTATAAAATACATTAATAACTTAAAAATATATAAGTAACTAAGTATATTTAAATCTATTTTTGCCTCGTAAGATATTTTTTGGTACAATTACATTTTTTATGATCTCATCATTTTATAGTTGTAAAGCTATTATTACCTTGAAAAATTACTTAATTTGATATCCTGTCATTTCTATAATACGGCCATGGAATTATTTAAATTTGATACGGTCCATTATTATTGTCGTAATTTTTTTTCAACTCTTAAATCTCATCCAAAAATCTTTTCGAATCTAGAATTTCCACAGAACGACTTTTATTAAAAAAAGAATAATGAAAAAAATACTTTTCTAACAATGTGAACTAGAAAACAAAATCATTATAAGTATAGGGTTTTGTTTAAGAGCGAAACAAATATGTGTAACTCAATATTTTTAATTATGTCCATTTGTTCTGGATGTTTCCTTGCTAACTAGTTCTGCGCGTGGTGTAATTATTGTAAAGGGGTAGTCGGCGCTCGGCACCCCTTTCTTAGGGAGCAGACGCCCGAGTGCCACTGCCGTCCCAGCTACGCACGGTTCGAGCTCCCCTTAAAATGGGGCTCGAACCGCCAGCGTCCGTCCAGGGCGAGGCCCAGATATTTCATCTGGGCCCCAACCCTGATCCGGACGCTCTATATACGCCCATATATACGGGCCCCAGGTGGTGGCCCCCGCAGAGGCTCATGAAAAAGTAAGGTCTCGGTTTTGTTGACGGCCACCCCTGAGGCTCAACCGTCGGATGCGCCCGATCACAAGAGTTGTAGCCTCCATGGCCAGGCGCACGAAACCCAATTTTCTTCCTGGGCTACGACTAGGGCGTCATCCGCATAGCAGAGCGTACCTCGGAACACACACAGTCTTAGCCCAGATTTCACAATAGTGGCTCCAGTGCAGATCCCTGCGAGACTCTACAGGGAGTCCCACACCGAACCATCTGACCTCTGTTGTCTACGAAGGCGAGGGAGCTCAACTCTTTCTACCATACCTTACACGTTGTTGTCGGCTCACTTTAGAATTAGGTATAACAAACCCATAAACAACTAAATACATTTTACTCTTCGTTAAATGAGTCAAGTTAGATCACTTGGGATCCTATTCGCTATGTTCATTATTACTGCTGCTTATACAATAAAACTACAATTTGCCTAAAATAAAGGTGATTGTAATTATTTTGTTGATGACAGATGTAATACGCAAGTCAACGTTTACTTCTTCTAGATTATACACATCTTGTCACTTAATTTTACATTCTTCATTGATATTATATTGACCACAGACGTGTTTAATTGGTCATCAAATATTGTTTAAATACAACTAAATTTTTATTTAATCGTCTTAACAAGTATAGTAGTGTGCTGCTCAAGCGATATAACCGTTATGTTTATTCGCTGATGAAATAATTTTTCGTCTTAGCTTTGTACGCCTGCATGCTGCTGATGACATGTAGAAAAGTTCTGAATAATACATAAATCACTAAAAACGTTATCAAGTTTACGAAGTTTCTAATCTTGAATTACAAATGAATGCAAATGGCGACCTACTACAAAAGGCAAGTATTACTCTGGCATGACTCTGAACTAATTTATTCTGGCAGGCGCTAAGCTAAAACCAGTGGCAAATAGTTAACTATGTAGAAATTCTTATATACAAGTAGTGCTCGAGTTGGAGTTACCATATATACAGTATACGGATATCCAGTTTTCATGTTTTCCATAATTGAGAACTCTACAATCTTCGCGAACTTCAGAATGGTAAGTATGATATATTAGAATAATAATTAGTTCGGTGAAGCTGTGAAGGCCCGACAGGCCAATAGCATTAGTCAGTTCGAAACAAAAAAAAAATAGTTTTGTTATCCTTGCCACATCATCACACGATTGTCATTACGCTCGCTTTTACCATTAGTATGCAATCAGGTAAGATCGTTGTCATTTTTTTTAAATCGAATTTTGGTACGCCTGATTTCTCGAATAGACTGTAAAGGGACTGAAGAAATGATAATGTGTAATCGACATCCCGACGCTGTTTTATAGCACCATCACGACTAGACATGTCATTGAACCGATCCAAGACGCGGCCACACGGCAATGAGATATTTTTTTTTTTTTTTTTAATAATTTGACTACGGTTTAGTGCTTACAAGTGAGCTAGGACCCCACTCATTAAGATATAGTACGTAAAATACTGATTGTTATTCGATAGCTTACGACACTGCAAACTAAAATGAAGTATTTTACTTATCTTAGTGGTTACTATGTTAAAGTGTCCTTGAGCAATGCACGCTTCAGTCTCGCTCTAGTGGCTTCCTGCTTACCTGCAACATAATACATGTAATTAACATACAATTAATATATAATTCTCAACGTATAATGAACTTTATACTTATATAAATAATATAAATAGAGAGACGAAATTTGTACATTAATTATATTTATGTAAAAATACTTTGGGGGGTTTGAGAATGGATGACAGAAAACATTTCCATAATTTTTAGATTTCCGTCTATCGTTTGTACGCGCATCACGCAAATACTACTGAACCGTTTTTGATTAGTTTATGTAAAGTAACGGAAGAACGACGTTCCAATTCAAAATATTTTGCATATTTTTATATTCATGGATATATAAATATTTTTAAAGGGGTTCTGAAAAAATAAAATTCCTACGAAGACAAGTCTGAATTCACCGCAAAAAAGTCTACGAACGGCAACATTTTCGTATCATTATAACTTACAAACTTTCAAAGTCTCAGAAACATTAGGCACGTATTTAAACTCGATTAGTGGATGAATTTTCAAAAACATCTTTCGTTGCGTTCACTTACGTTGAATTGTACCCATCAATTTACGTTCTACATTATCTATTAAATCAATGTTAACCTAGATTGATAAAGTAAACCTCGCGTCCGAATCTTAATTTACAGCAACAGGAACGACTACATATATATGCATATATGTTCACGCTCAAAATCAAGATCGCAACACATGGAGCCTGACTCTTACAAAAAGCGGCCAATAGCGACAAACCAAAAAACGTCTGTTAACAGTCAATTTGTAAATCTCAAATTATACGCCTCATATCAGACGACGCACGTTTTTTATTTTTATTTTAAGCCAACATATATAGCCTCAAAAGGCGCAAACATTGACTTTTTGAATTTGTCTTCAGTCTGAATAGCAGAATAACTACGAAAACAACGAAAAATTTCTATAAAAAAAACCAATATATTTAATAAATCCGGTTTCGAACTAGGATTGAAAGGTTCCCAACTGATTTGTTTGTTTTCTGCGAGAAATTTTATTGTGTAAATAATTTGTCAAAGGAGCCGTAATGCAATTGCTTCTTCTGGAATAAAACCGGCTCATTCAGCATTCATATTTCAGTTGAACCTTAAACTACTAAAAAACGGTCATGTAACGCTTTGCGACGGCCCAAGTTTTAGTTACATCCAAAATCATCATCTGGGACGAATGCACGATGGCGCATAAAATGTCATTGGAAGAAGTTTGTTTTGTAGGTGCAATGATTTTGCTATCTAAAAAGAATTTCAGACATTCCAGGATCGACTGCTGGCGATGAAATAAACGCTTGCCTCAATCATCAAATATTTGTCGCTACGTAAAGAAACTTCAGCTTACAGAAATGAGCAGTAATGAGAATTGTATTACTGAACGATCCATCTGATGAAGAATTTTTCCGAGTAATTGCCGACTATCGGTACTGAATTTGTAAACTCTTTGGTTGTGTCCATTGATGGTTGGCACAGTAGTCATCATGCTTCAAAATCTCGACCAACCAGAACTATGGAATGGAACACGTTTGTTGACATAAAAACTAAGTACGAATGTGATTCACGCGCGTTGATACTAAAAAGGAAATTCAAAGGTGAAGAAGTTCTCATTCCGAGGATTCCGATGATCCCACGATTAACCCAACAGAGATGGTACTCAAGTATAAATTAATTTTATTTTCAATTAGTCCTGCATGCGCCGTGAAGATTAACAAATCACAAGGCCAATCTTTGAGTAATTGTAGTGTAAATTTAGAAAATTAAAGTTTTGTCGCCGAGCTATTGTACATGTACACGTAAAATTGACCATGCCACGCCTGTTCACGTGTTGGCAAACGAACGCCTTTATTTGCCGTTGCGCCTGAAAACAAAATGAAAAATGTCATATATCACAAGGTGATTCACTGAAGACAATAAACTCGAAAGCGACCAAAATATACAACATCAACAAAGTATATATGTTGCTGATATGTTTTCAATAGCTTGATTTTATTATAAACAAATACCCTATATTATAAAAATACCTTTTTCCTTTAGAACTCATATACTAAACACGTGTTATTAAGTTTATTCACTTCAAAGCTAAGCACCACTACCTATATTTGTTATCGAACTTTTCCTCCGATGGTTGAACAAGAACTGACTATCCCACCTTTCTCGCTGACGATACTAAAATATGAATGCAATGCATTTCCGGTGACGGATACATTGAAAGACTAAACAAATACTAAAAGTGTCAACAGGAAGCTCACTAAAGTCGTTTTAAATCATATGAATATAATTTTAGTTAATAAAAGTATTATAAAGGCAATATTAAATCATTAAAATCAATTATCAAAAATAGAAATCATGAAATCTTTATATATATTATCGTAATAAACTATTTAATTTGGAAAACTTTTAGTAACCGTTTTATTTTTGGCCCCAATGCCATCTACTTCCTTTTGACCGAATCCAACCGAGAGCGGCTCGAATCGTTGACGACCGGGTGCTTTCTTTAGGGCTCGATACTTTGGAGCTTCGTAGGGATGTTGCGTAACTTAGCGTCATTTACAAGATCTACCACGGAGATTGTTCTAAAGAGCTGTTCGGACTGATACCTGCTGCCGAGTTCCATTACCGAACGATTCGCCATAAAACGAAATTCCATCAATGTCATCGATGGTTGGAAGTCGTCTACTGTGCGGCTCTCACGTGCGTTCTTCCCACGTACGTCGGCCCTCTGGAATGAACTCCCAGCGGCAGCGTTTCCAGACCAATTCAACCCACAGACCTTCAAGAAACGAGCCTATTCCTTCCTCAGAGGCCGGCAACGCATCTGTGGTGCCTCTCGTGTCGCAGGTGTCCATGGGCGGCGGTGATTACTTACCATCAGGTAACCGGTCTGTTCGTTTGCCTCCAATAGCACAAAAAAAAACCCTAATTAAGTTTACCTCAAAATTACACGACATTTAGTAACTGGTTGGCGGTACGAAGTTCACCGACTCAGCTAGTATATATATATATCAAATGAAGTGGTTTTTCTATACATTTGATTCAACAAACGTGTGGATTTTTTTTAGCAACATTAATGTTTGAGGATGCGAGTAAGACGCTAACCAACTCCAAAAGCCTTGAGACAACCGAATGAGGTCTATTCGGTTGACTTAAGACACAATCAGTTAAATATTAATCACAGTTGGTAGAGGTTCGCAGTCCAGCGCGCACTCCTCGTACGGGACAATGTCTGTTTACGGTCTAGCGGAAGCTCTACTTTTGATCGGTAAGATAGACTCTAATAACAAAATAATTATTACGCTGTCAAATGTTCAGACTTTTTTTAAGAATTCAATATAATTCTTAACCATTCTATTAACATAATACCCTCTAAAGTTTAGATTCACTCAAATGAATGTTGATATTTAACAAAGGGGCATTTAACATGAAGTGGATAACGAAAAAAAGGAGTTATTTGGACTTCTGATTAATATGAATGTGAATACACAATCTTTTTTTCTATCACGTTTATTTGTTAAGTTATGGGCATCTAAAAATTCAGATTTTTTGGAAGTAGTTTATGGAATTGAAATTTACAATGAAATATTAAACGCAGCGATTTATATAGAAAAGAAACTTTTTTTTTAAATAAAATAAAACTGGAAAAGTCATTTTTTTTTAATGTACAAAACCGGAAGTGAAACTCCTGCTCTTAAGAAACCTATAACTTGACAAATAAACATGATAAAAAAGGATTGTGTATTACTAGAAGTCCAATTACGATGCATAAGACTGAATTTTAAAACCTCACCTTTTTTTCGTTGTCTGCTTCACGTGATATGCCCCTTTGAATTTTTCAATAAATACAAATAATGTTTTATGTCAAATACAAAGTTATTGCTAATACGACGTATTCCCTCCCGTTAGGATATAAATGGGGGTGGACTATTTGTAATCATTTTAACCCTCATATGACTTTTTCCAATTTCTTTGAAATAAGTTCCTAGTTGTTGTGCACCGTTGGAGAGCTAAGAAACCGGTTCTTTTTAAAATAATCAGGAAGCCAAGTTTCAAAACACTCTTTTAAGCCATTTTAGTGGAAAATATCTCAAAAAGTATTAAAATAATATCATTTTCGTCTTGCATTTTTAAATTTGGAGGGATAATTGTTATTTTAATATTGATAAATTACTAGTGTTTAATCGTCTTCATAAATCAGAAGAAAAATACGATTTATATTAATACCTTTTTTAAAGAAATGTTTGATGTTACACATCTTTGACTTATTTTGAAAAAAGGTAAAAAACACGATAACTCAATAATGGTTCACTTTTGCATATGGAGGTTAAAATTATCACAAATAGTCACTCCTATCACCTCCTAACGGGAATACGTCGAATTACCAATAACCGAATATACAATATATATATTAAATTTTCTTTTATTAATACATTATGTTCACATGGCATTTTATCAACTGCGCCTGGACGATTTATTAAAATGATATCAAATGTAGCGACATCAAGTTTATTTAAATGACATATCATTATTAATTTTATCCTAATAATTATAATAAATAGTTTAAATGTTCCAAGTCAATATGTACATAATTTACAGTATTGTTGGTACCTGCACGGTTACAAGCCATATCGCAGATAACACTATTTAATATAATGACTGCTACAACAGCAGAGACGTAAACATATCTAACAAATAAAAACTTAATAGGTGTTAAAATAATATATTTATTCATAGCATATTTCATCAGATAACAATGGACATCACCTATAACTCTGCATTTATACATTTAATAAAAATGTAACTCTAACGTCTGTGTACTTTTATGATTTTTGAGAAAAAAATTGGTGCAGGTGTCTAGGATGGATGGATGGATTAATTGGATGAATTTCAATCTCATTTTTAGAAATGTCTGTCTGTCTGTCTCTTTGCTTGTACAGGCATCACTGACAAAGTCCTAGGTTTTTGATTAAGCACATTCTCGAGTAACACTTCGTTTTTGTTTCATTAAAATCGGTCGACTCTATCAACAGATATCGTAATTTTTATGACTTAAGAAAGAGAGAAAAGTAAATACACAAATGGATTTCAGTCTCATTCAAAAACGGTATTTTATAACATAAATAAACATTACTATTTTTAACAGGAATTTCACTGACGGACAGCTAAAATTATAGCGGGTGACATAGGCTACTTCATTTTAGTTTTATAACATAAATAAACATTACTATTTTTAACAGGAATTTCACTGACGGACAGCTAAAATTATAGCGGGTGACATAGGCTACTTCATTTTAGACTAGCTGTTATCCGTGGCTTTGTCTTCAGTACTATCTCCAAAACGGTTGGTTAGATTTTCACGGGACTTCCACTGACAGATAGCTGATCTTACAAAAAGTATTTTTAGCTTTTTTATTTTGGACTAGCTGTTACCTATGGTTTCGTCTGCAATACTATCTCCAAAACATTTCGACCGTTTATCACGGGACTTTCACTGACAGATAGCTGACCTTAAAGGAAGTAATTTAAGCTTTTTTATTTTTGACTAGCTGTTACACACGACTTCATTCGAAGAGCAATATCCAAAAAAAAATTTAAAAAAAATTTATATTTAAAAAACGCACGCGGAGCTGCAGGCTACAGCTAGTACAATATATTACTGATTATCTTATTTACGTTAAGCATTTAAATAATTGTGTGGTTTTATGAAACCACGATGCAAGTGAAACTTTTTTCAGATCGTAGGTATTTAACTGACGTAATAATTGGATAATGGGAATAATAATGGAAAATCAATGGTAGTCAAGATATCCAACTATAAATTTGAATTTAAATCTACGTTAGAGCACGGAATACATAATAAACACAATAATTCAGACATATTTTAAAAGCTGAGCACAATATTTATTTAAATCATAGAATCATTATGAATTGAGCCATGGGCGCCGCTATATTGGCCTTGGTTGATCTGTCAAGCGCCTTTCACTTTACCCCTACACCGCGGCCGGTTGTGCATGCGATAGATAGACGAAAAAATGTCAGGCAATGTAAAAAAATATCACTTTAAAATATAAAATAATAATGAAAATATATTACCACAACATAAAATTTCAATAGAAATTACAAATATAAATTTCGCGTAAGAAAAAAAAAGATGTGAATGACAAACTGTAAACAACAGAGAACCAATACATGGATCTACACCATTTAGAAACTTATGACGTCATAAAAGTACCTACATTATAAATATTGAAAACCAGGACGGGTCGCTAGTCTTATACAAAACGTTTTAACTTAGTTTGTGGAGAATGCTACCAAAACTAAGACTTAGCAATATCAATAACTCTATTACTACCAAAATGCCTCTTGAGGTAGAATTTCATTTCCACAAAACACATTTCTTTTGGTGCTAGGACAGCAGCGGGAGGCATGTGTTTATTCGTTCAACGAGGATATGTTCGTTACGTTCGTTTGGAAGTCATCTTACTTCATTTTCAGTTTCCCCATTGCTCGTAATCGTTTTGATATAGCTGTTTGCGTAACTCTTACCCAATCTGTAAGGTTTTTTTTTTGTGTTTACGGTGATTCAACGTCGAATAATTCCTGAAATTCAGTATTATCAAATTTCGTAGACTGTCCTGGACGCTCCCGCCAATGAGATTAAATACTTAAACTTAATAAGAAATCACGTCATTACCGAAAATAGAACAGATCGATACATATGGTTTATTGTTTTTTCTTCTTCTCTCAACTCATACAGAATGCAGTGCCGAATGTGCTACTTATCGGTCTTCTTCGTATATACTAATGTTCTGTGAAGTTATACAGGTCTTACAAGGATGACATATAGGATATAAACATTTAAAGCAACACTTCAAAACCACGAAAGGGCGAGTAAATAATTACATTTCAAACAAGGCATTTTAATCAATACAAAAAAGGGAAAAATTATGTTATACACTTATTATATTGTATTAGTTACAAAAACAAGTTGAAACGGAGTTCCGGTGTTTAAGTTAAAATGAGTACAAATTATTCTAATGAACAACGGGAAATTATCCGCCCTTGTTTTAATATATCCAGTGCCTTCCATATTTCCTTCCCCCAACCCTCTCACCGCTACGTCAGTCAGTCGGAGTTTTAAATTGGAACAGGGATCGTTTCGGTGACTACGAAATCTATTATAAATTGGTTAATATCCATTTAGAATACTATTAGTGAGTGAAAGTTGATGGTGCCAGCTACGTTAGCTGTGAATGAAGAGAAAGCCTCCTACACCATCGAAGACCAGAATTTTGTTGAGTCCTATTTTTCCCATAACCTTTTATCGTTGTGCATTGATTGTGATCAAAGAAGGAAGGCAATTGCCCATTTTTTTGGGTGAATGACGAAAATTCTTTGAATAATTTTCCTTAAAACCATTATGTTTCTTTGCATAACTTCCTTCGAATTTTATTTTCTTGTTTAATAAATATCGATAAGTTATAGATATAAAGTTAATGTTGAAATTAAAATAAGGACGGTTCGCGATGCACGCGTTCGGTTACAAGTCGATCGACGCGACTGAGATTTGACCGAATCAGAGCTTTTGGTGAAAAGTTAAGAGTGATGATAAAATTACAGTCCGCATATAGGCGATTGTCTTGTGTAGCTAACTCGAGTTAGTACGTGTACTTTTAAAGATTGTTTTCAGGTATATATCGATGTGCTCCAACAAGATCCAAATGGAAACTGGTTACACACATCATAACATTGTGTTGAAGTGCTAATCTGTAACTTAACTTATAGCATCGAGCGTCGTCGCTGTGGCTAGCGACTCCTGCAGTCAAGAATGTCAAGTTCTGGTATACATTGACTCCGGTCCGGTATGTGGACGTATCCTTCTGGCCGAGAACAGCATTGAATATTACAGTTTCCGCGGTTTGCCGTATGCTAAGCCACCGCTTGGAGAAAGACGTTTCAAGGTAAATCGCTTGCCGTATTATTACCAGATACCAAGATACTTTCCACGGTATCGTACGTGTGAATTTCAATAATAGCGGTAATTTTAACCTCTCCACTCCTACTATCTTCAGTCAATTTTGTTTGAGAAGTACTTCAAATTGCTTGGTTTAAAGTAATGATTCGCGTGATATTCATCGCAAATAAGACAGCGGTTTTTTGCGAAACTTATGAACTCTGTCCACCTCGCTGTAGACTACGTAAAGTGGCGTGGAAGGGTTATTTACTCTAATATCTCTACTAGCTTAATCATGTTGAACTAACAGTTTTTAACTACAATGATAATATGCTTATTAGTGTACGATGAGCGGAAAAACAGATTCATCTATTAGTTTCGTTCCCCAACTGAGGATACACTGGCTACTTTCAGAAATACCTTTAATTATTTTGATATACGAAGGCACAGGTCTTACTAATTTAGAAATCTGCTTAATTTTGAACTTAAATAGATATCTCCAAACTGTTTTTAAGTTAAAGTTAGTTGTAAAAAGATTATAAAAATATAATCATTTAATATTTTTCAGGAGCTTGAGCAACCAGACTCATGGACAGAGCCATATTACGCTCTAGAAGAAGGTCCAGCGTGTCCCCAAAAAGATTTTCTTTATGGAAGCATACCTGTGCAACCAAAAGGCATGAGTGAGGACTGTATATTCGCAAACGTCCACGTGCCTGCCACTGCTATACTGAACTCTGAATCCGAAGAAGCACTCCCGATATTTGTGGTGGTACATGGCGGAGGCTTCGAACTCGGTTCTGGCAATAGTGATTTGCACGGTCCCGAGTACCTGATGCTAAAGAACGTGATCGTCATCTCCTTTAACTACAGGTAAATAGAAGCTATTTATAAATCAAAGACTTCATTTTAGGTTATTCAAATCCAGAACAAAAAGAAAGTTTTATTTCCAAAGAACTAATCATATTCCGATGATATTAATTATAATTGACCGATAATATAAAAGGAAAATTTTTCAATATTTCGCCGATGTTTATATTTATTTGATTATTCACAGATATTTTTTTGTATGAAATACATAACGGTCTTTATTTTTATGTAATTATTGAACGAAATCGCTTTAAGAATGGACAAATAAAATGTTTAATAACACAAAAATGGAACAATATTTTTCAGACTAAATGTTTTAGGTTATCTCTCACTCGGTTCTTCTAAGATTCCGGGCAACAACGGCCTACGAGATATTTTGACCTTGCTCCGTTGGGTAAAGCGAAACGCTCAGGCCTTTGGCGGAAATCCAGAAGATATTACTATTTATGGTCAGAGCGCTGGAGCTGCTAATGTGCATCTTTTAACATTGTCTGACGCAAGTGAAGGACTATTTAAAAGGTATAATTTGACATTATCATGAATGATAACCCGCTCCTAAAAATCACTGGCATTTACGTAGTTCTTCCAAATCACGTTTCTTTTCTTGCTGCTGAAATTGACTAACAATGATAAATTCATGATATTACGATTGAATTGCTAGATGGTTGCAAATGTGATTAGAGGTTTGAGTTTTCATAATGATTGCCAATCTAAAACATAAAATGAATCTACACACATCAAAAAAGTCTAAGCAACATGCGCGATATTACAAATTTTACCATTTATATTAATTAATTTCTAAGTATTTACTCAAACAAAGTGCGTAGGTAAGTAAACTTTTTTGTTATTGATGACATACTGGCTGGTTGTAAAAAAAAAATTCGATTATGTTTTGTTTTTTCATAAAATTCAAATGACTGCGAATTTGTTTGAATTTAAGTGCGTTTTAATTGTTACGTTTAGTCTTGATTTTATAATTTTACCAACCATTTAAATAAAGTTAGCGACAAAATTGAATTGTTAGATATTCTTTACGTCATGAAGCGACGTCATATGATGGCAGATGAAATGCAAAGAGCTGTAGGGATATTGCAAGCGGGAAGTAATCAATCTCAGGTATCTCGACATTTTGGCATTCATAGAAGTGTTATTTGTCGTCTTTGGCAGAGCTACAATAATACAGGAGAACCCGCTGAACAGCATCCAGGCCGTAAAAGGAGTACAACCACTCGGCAAGACCGGTATATACAACTGACTGCAAGACGCCAGCCGATGTTAACCGCTCGAGAGATAAGTTTGAGGCTACAAATTTCAAGTGGTGTTGATGTAAGTCCTCAAACTGTGCGAAATTGACTGCATGAGTACGGCCTACGAGCTCGACTCCCATTCAGGTGCCCACCGATACGTCACGGGAATCGCGCTCGTCGATATGAATGGTGTAGAGAACGCATAACATGGACCCAGGAACAATGGGATAAAATTATGTTTTCCGATGAGTCGCGATTCGGGTTTAAGCCTGATACAAGAAGGGTGCGAGTGTATCGTCGGCCCGGAAATACTGAAAGGCTCAGGTGCGTTCAGGAAGTTCATCCATACAGCGGCTCAACAGTTATGTTATGGGCGGGTATTATGAAGAACAGGCGAACTGAGCTCGTTTTTGTTAATGGAAACATGAATGCTGAAAATTACATTGAGGATATTCTCAGACCTTATGTCTATCCATTTGCATAAACCTTTGGCTCCGATTTTAGGTTAATGCATGACAATGCGCGTTCACATACAGCTCTGCGAACCAGTGAATACTTTGCAACGGAGAACATCCGGGTATTGCCCTGGCCTGCACAATCGCCAGATCTCAACCCTATCGAGCACGCATGGGACATGCTCCAGAGATGTGTTTTGAAGGACTTGGACGGAGTGACAACAACCCAACAGCTGAAGGATTTGCTACAATTCCATTGAGAGCGAATACCGCAAGATGACATAAACAGTCTCATTAATTCAATGAATAATCGTTGCCGACAAGTTCTGAATAGCAGAGGAGACCATACTTTGTATTAAATTGTTCTATTCTTTCACAATAAATACATTTTCTTTAGAAATTTCATTTTGTAAAAAAAAAGTTTAGTTTCTATGTATCTTAGTTTCTACAGTATATTCTAATATTGTTCATTTCTGTTATTAAAAGAACTTATAAAGACAACAGCTGTTATTTTTACATCATAGAAGCCTAAAGATATTATTTTAAAAATAAAATACAACGTTATAATGTGAAGAAGCATCCTAAAATTTAAATTAGTACATGTTGCTTAGACTTTTTTGATGAGTGTATTTCTTTTTTTAGAGTCATCTTAATGAGCGGTGTTGCCAACGCTTATTTTTTTAATACATCACCAACATATGCAAAATACATTGCCGATTTTTTCCTCGAAAATGTTGGCGTCAATAGCACAGATCCGGATGAAATTCACCAGCAGCTTATCGAGATGCCAATCGAAAAGATTATGAATGCTAACAACATTATTCAAATTCAGTTTGGTCTTACAGCCTTCGTGCCGGTAGTTGAGACTGAGGAGTATGATAATTTCACTAGAGTATTGACTGATGATCCTTATAAACTCATAGGTGAAGGACGAGGATCACAGTATCCATTACTTTTAGGTAATGTCAACAACGAGACGCAGACCTTTAAACGGGCGTTGATGGAATTAGATATAATGACGAGAGTTGAAAATGATTATCAAGTGATATTAACTCCAAGACTAGCCTTTAGTTTGTCTACAGACCAAGCACTGACGAGTTCTGACTTGATTAAGGAACGATACTTCAACGGAACACCCACGCTTGATAAATTGTTAAACTGTTTCTCTGATACTTTTTTCTATTATCCCGCTATTAAGTATGCTCAATGGAGAGTAGCATCAGATGGAGCGCCAGTGTACATGTATAGATACAGTTACGAGAGTGAGTTCAGCGTGATAAAACGAGCTCTTTGGCTACTTTACGACGGAGTCGCACATTGTGAAGACATGGCATATATTTTCCGTGTGAATACTCTACTCGGCAACCACGTTTCGTTTCCCCCACAGACCAACGACGATCACATGAAGGATTGGATGACTACATTTATTGATAATTTCGTAAAGTGCAGGTAAACTTGTAAAATAAATTATCAAATTTTCCAAACGCACTTCGTAAGATAACTAACATCACCAAGTTAAAAAATGGTAATTTCAGCAATCCAACATGCATGGATGACGATGTCTCACCTTGGCCTCCTCTATCGAAAGATAAGCTCCAGTTTCAGGTGATTGAAAAAGCCAAAGTATACCAGATGGCAACACTGTCTGATGACGACATCGATATGGTGGAATTCTATGATAATATCGACAATGATGCTAGGTAACTTATTTCACTTAACTTAAATTCTTGTATAATAAACATAATTAACTGGAAAGATCTACTTACAAGATCGTAAAAAGTGAATAATATTTATTCTTCGAGTCCTGATAAGTGTGTGTGTTTATATTAATAACGAAAATTTACATCGAGTTAAGATTTTCTTTTTGTAGCTACTTTTGGTCGTTTAGTAGAGGAGATAAGACATGGGTTCCTAAATTATGCATTCTATTTTTATAATGTAAGTTCCTATATAGAAGCTTAAAATAAAATTCACAAGTGCGGTTTTAAATGCACCTAATACCTAGAAAGGTCAAAGCTTTTTTCAATCTATACATATAAAACTGAAGTGTCTGTTATAAGTGTCTGAGATAATCTCCAAAGCTGCTAAATCGAATATGACGAGACTTTTACTGCACGTTTATTGTACTACATATCTTTACACTTTTCTACAGGGGCTAAGTAATAACGATAAATTTAAAAAAATATATATAAAACTGATAATAGAGTTACAGAGGCAGTAGTATTGATAAAATTACAAATAGTAGTATAGATAAATCACATAGTTCTCATGAGATGATCCAATGTTATTTTCACGAGCAGGAGTTTTAATAAAATGTACAAGAAGAAAGTATAAGTTCTTTCAAGTGTACCTACAAATTGCAATCTGTTTCCAGAGCGATCGATGAGCTTCTGGGAGTTACAATATAGACTATTACCACAGCCTCTACATAAGTATACATAAGTACTCCGCACTTGGCTTTCTCTTTCGTACTTCAATGGGACATAAAACAAGTCACACAAGGAATTAAAATTTAAATATCCAAAATGGCAGTACAATATTGGGAATAAATATGTTTTGATTCTATAATTTTGTCTATTTTTATGAACCCACGTAATAAGTAATGGTAGGTCATGGCCATCGTCGTGACTGATACAGCCTGAGGAGTTTGGTGGTTAAGAATTCCGAATACCAACCATCCTGTACTATTGTTTTATTGTATTGTGGTTTATAAACCAGCTTACAAAAACTATTTTTCAACTCTTATATTTAAATGCTGCAGAAGTTCAATTTTTGATGAGTCACATTTCGAACAGAATATAATAAACTTGACCTTATTTTTTTTTGTAAAAATAGAAACGTGTGATAAGGAATCTATGTCAGTATAAGCTTAGCCGAGGTAAATCCATGTGAGAGGGGCTGCATCGGAACCACTATCTCTGTGAAACACTACATACAATGACGATATCGTTTATCAGGGCGACAAGTGGCTGATAACGTTCCACTGAAGGTATTAGCGCAATAGTTGATAACTGAGCTTTCAGTACAGGTGGTGACAAAATATCTAAACTTATACTTTGTAAATCCGTTGTCTCTAAAATCTCTCAAAGATCTTAGGAGTAAGTGTCATGATTTCTATTTTTGATAATTGATTTTAATGATTGAATATTGCCTTTATAATACTTTTATTACCTAAAATGATATTCAAATGATTTAAACGTAGTTCAGTGAACTTCCCGTGGTGTCACTTTTAGTTTTGGTCTAGTCTTTCAATTGCATTCGTATTTTAATATCGTCAGCGACAAAAGTGCGATAGTTAGTTCTTGTTCAACCATCAGATGAAAAATGGTCTAAAAGAAATACGTAGTGGTGCTATGTATTAAGTTAATAAAATGTGTTTAGTAAACGAGTTCTAAAGGAATAAGGTATTTTTTATTATATAGGATATTTTCATAATGTAAGATACCAGTTGAGTCTTCACTTCAAGAATATCCATAAATTGTCCACTAATGATACGCTTTTATTTTTTATCAAATTACAAATAACTGTCCTCTCAGTCTGTAGTAGGTCCATCATCATCATCATCTTACCCTTATCCCAACTAAGTAGAGTCGGCGCAACATGTTTTCCTTTTCCACTCTCCCCTATCCGATGTCATCTCAGTATTCACACTTTTTATACACATTATTTTTCAGACAATCTCTTCACACCATTTTCGGTCTTCCTCTACTCCTATATCCGTCCACTTTCAAACTGAAAACGTTTCTTGTTACATGACTTTCATCTCTTCTCATAATATGCCCGTACCATGTTTTTTTTTTCGTGGGGAAATCTATCATGGACACGCCACCCTCCCGGGGGAAAGGGTGGGTAGTGTGAGACTCCTACTCACTAAAACCACACGGTGTACGTCCACCGCTTTTGTTGGGGCGACACGAGATCTCTTAAGTATTCATCGTGTCGCCTCAGCGGTTGGCCCGGCGTCAATCAGCGCCGCCGGGCCCCGTCTTTATCAGGAGATGACCGTGTACACATCTTCGGCCATCTCCTCCATCCGCCGGACCTGTGCAATGGGAAGATGGGTCCCCTGGCCCGGATACATGCCCGTACCATGCTAACCTATTACTCCTCAACTTCTCTGTCACTGGTGCTATTTTCAAACTTCCTCTGATATACACATTCTTAATCTTATCCATTCTTGGTACACCACACATCCATATTAACATTTGCATTTCTGTCACATGTAGTCTTTTTTCATCCGTCTCTTTCGTAGCCCAGCACTCGGATCCATATAACACGGCTGGTCGTGTTACAGTTTTATACACATTACCCTTGAGTTTCACCGGTATTCGTGGGTCACAAACCACCCCAGATACCTTTCGCCAATTCATCCACCCTGCATTTATCTTATTTCTCACATCCTTGTCTATTTCACCGTCGTTTTGGATTAATGAGCCGAGGTACCGAAAATTGGAGCAGGCTGGTAAGAATCCACCGTTTAAGGTAACATGACCAAAACTAGAAATACCTCCGAAGTCACAGAACAAATGTTCAGTTTTTATTGCGCTAATCTTTAAACCAATATTTTCCAGTTTCTCTTGCCATTTCTCCAGCCTACTCTGGACCTCGGCATCAACAAGATGTTTCCTCCTGTATGTCTGATGTTAATGCATCCATTACAAGAAGGAATAGATAAGAAAGAATAATAATAGATAAGTAGTAGGTCCCTTTATAAGATATGATTTTTTAAAGTTTTGATTAGTTATTGGGGTTTATTATTTTGTTACAATAAAAATGAATAGAATGTCCAACCGCTAATGGTCAATACTGAGCTATGATAAGTATTGTATCATTTATAGTTTCCACTAAAGTAACATGTGTTGTTTTTATAATAAGATACAGATTTACATGAAATGCACTAATAACACATTTTCTAAGAAGTGGTTCGGCTGTGCAGCTCGGGTCACGTTCTAACAAATACAAATATATCGCGGGTCTTTTTTAATGATCAGCCTGTATATATGTTTATGAGAAGGATCATTATTGCCCTTAAAGTAATGGTTCCAGTCCGATGAATAATACTGCAAGTGGTAGTTTGCCATAGCCTTCGATTTTTTATATACCATTAGATTTAACATATTTCACGTATCCGCATTACCGTATCATCCACATACCTGCATATTTAAATATATACATTTTTATGACCTTGGTTGGTATAGTTACAGAAGTGAAGAAGTGTTTTAGCTTAAAACGTGGAAACATGAATAGGAACACAAGTCAAATGGTTATACATCTCACATTATCTATCTATATTATATATATATAAGCGAAATACCACTGACTGACTCATCACGATTTCTCCTAAACTGTATGCCCGATTGACTTGAAATTCATCATAGTTATTCCTTTTGCGACGTAGACGCTCACTAAGAACGGATTTTAGTTAAAACGTATCCTAAATCTATTTTTCAGTTAAAATTAAATATTCTCCTACAAACACCGACAGTCCCTGACATTAGACAACCGTTGTTATAGTAACCAATCTATATATATAATATATATAAGCGAAATACCACTGACTGACTCATCACGATTTCTCCTAAACTGTATGCCCGATTGACTTGAAATTCATCATAGTTATTCCTTTTGCGACGTAGACGCTCACTAAGAACGGATTTTAGTTAAAACGTATCCTAAATCTATTTTTCAGTTAAAATTAAATATTCTCCTACAAACACCGACAGTCCCTGACATTAGACAACCGTTGTTATAGTAACCAATCTATATATATAAGCGAAATACCACTGACTGACTCATCACGATTTCTCCTAAACTGTATGCCCGATTGACTTGAAATTCATCATAGTTATTCCTTTTGCGACGTAGACGCTCACTAAGAACGGATTTTAGTTAAAACGTATCCTAAATCTATTTTTCAGTTAAAATTAAATATTCTCCTACAAACACCGACAGTCCCTGACATTAGACAACCGTTGTTATAGTAACCAATCTATATATATAATATATATAAGCGAAATACCACTGACTGACTCATCACGATTTCTCCTAAACTGTATGCCCGATTGACTTGAAATTCATCATAGTTATTCCTTTTGCGACGTAGACGCTCACTAAGAACGGATTTTAGTTAAAACGTATCCTAAATCTATTTTTCAGTTAAAATTAAATATTCTCCTACAAACACCGACAGTCCCTGACATTAGACAACCGTTGTTATAGTAACCAATCTATATATATATAAGCGAAATACCACTGACTGACTCATCACGATTTCTCCTAAACTGTATGCCCGATTGACTTGAAATTCATCATAGTTATTCCTTTTGCGACGTAGACGCTCACTAAGAACGGATTTTAGTTAAAACGTATCCTAAATCTATTTTTCAGTTAAAATTAAATATTCTCCTACAAACACCGACAGTCCCTGACATTAGACAACCGTTGTTATAGTAACCAATAATATTATAACCGTGGTAACATGTTTATTTTTAGGGGTGTGCGAATAACGCTCGAATCGTACCGTATCGAATAATGATGTTAAAATCGAATTTTGAATTGAAAATTCAATCTATTCCTATATTTTTAAAATAAGGTAGTATTATTACTCTAATAGTTATAGGAAAAGTTACAACATTTTTCACTATTTTATTAATTCAAATTAAGCTATCATTTAAGCATCAAAACTGAAATGTTTTGAAAAAGAACTTTAATTTACTATGTAATTCAGTTCTACAATAATAAATTTCTATTTGTGAAAATATTTATTAAAAATATACTTTCTCCCTTAAATCTAAATAGTTTTATAGAATTTCAATTTTAACAAAATGTTGATAGAAATAGCCGAATTACTTTATTTAAAAAAAAAACATTTTTTTTCTAATTTCATATTTTAACAGGTTTCCAGAACTTTGTGCTCTTATTTTTTATCACATACATAAAAAAATAGTTTTAAATTTTAGCGCCCTAAATTCGTTAACAACTAATAACGTACAAACGTATAGCTTTTACTATATTGGAATATTTTATATGGTCATTTATAAATTAAGAAATCGATCATAGTTCAAAGGAAATTGTCAGTGCCGTATAAAAAAAGACAATTTGAAATAAAAATAAATGACGTTTAATTTCTTGAATTTGAAATTTTTACTTTTTCCCGCCACTTTTTGGACAGAAATAGAGATACAGCATTTTTTAATGCACTCAATGGCTGGTGTCGACTGTGATGACGTCACTGGTTAATTCGTAACAATCTATAGTTAATGCTTATTTGACGCCTAAATGAAACTATTTGAATAATCCGAATAGTTCGAATTATTCGTATGTTCAAATCGTAATTCGAATACTATTATTCGGTTCGATTTGTTATCGATTAATGCGCATATTTGCACACCTCTATTTAATTTGTGTTCATTGAATTAGTAAGTTTTCTTTAAAAAAAGACATTTTAGGTCAGTATTATTTAGAATTTTATATTTGCAATCTATAGATATAATAAAAATGAAGTGTCTATATGTAATATTAAAATTTCTACTTTTTACTGACTGGATATGAAATTGTATAAGCAAGTTACTTATAGTAAAACATCATTTTTTTTTAATTTTATTTTAGACGGAAATTTTACTGGCAGAGAGCTGAAATTGGAGGCTATGTTATTTTAGACTAGCTGTGACCCGTGTTTTTTTCCTGTTCAATGTGAAATTTCTAAAACAATTCGACCAGTTTTAACGAGACTTTCACTGATATATAACTAAAGTAATGAGACCTAACGTGAGCTATTTTATTATCAACTAGCTGTTACTCGCGATTTTATCAGTGTGGAATATCTGAAACTATTGGACCGATTTTCACATGACTTTCACTAGCAGGTAACTGAAGTTATAAAAATTAACTTAGGTTATTTTATTTTAGACCAGCTGTCACCCACGACTTCTTCCGCCTGAAATTTAGCAAAAGTATGTTGTTCACTGTAAGCATGTGCGTGAGGCGTGCACTGTACAGGACTCCAAGAGTTCATATAATTATATTTCATATATTTGTATGTAATTTACTTAATTTGTCTTTTGTCAATTTGGAGGCCATTTTGTTTTATTTACCGCGCTCGCGTGTACATAACTTATTAACCAAAGCTCCGGGATGTTGGCCCCCCATTTTTCGTGCAACGATTTGAAAATTCGTAGACGGTATGCCTATCGATTTCCCATTTTTGTCCACATTGTAATTTTTTTCTCTTTGAAAAAGTTATGAAGATTTAAATTGCGTGGCGCAGCGTCCGAAAAATCTTTATAAAATGGAAAATATTACGGTGGATTCTTGAAGTATGTAATTTGCCCACGTTTGCCCATCTTTTACTTTTTTGACCAGGACGGAAAGAGGGGAAGAAAAATTGAGGAATCGAGAATATTGGAATGATGTATTTGAATCTATATATTTCGCCGACGTTTGAATTTTTTTTACTTATTTAAAAAGTCAATTTTAAGTGGTAAAAATTGGAGGGAAAAGAAAAATTGAGGGATCGAAAATTTTAAAATGATGCATTTCTATCTACTTAGTTTGCTCATCTTTTACTTTTTTGAAAAGTCAATTTCTAAGGGGTAAAAATTAATATTCTAGATAATATAATTCTATATAATATAATACATATTGAACGTACACGTTACATATCACACTAGGTGGCGCGCGTGTCATACCTACAAATGTTTTTAAAAGAGCATTTCTGTAATTCTGCATTTTTCACTATTTCATATTATTTTAATACAATTTAAAAAAGGCGTGCGAAGCTGCGGGTATCAGCTAGTATTCTATAAAGATTATGTATGTGATTATATGTTATCGATTGAGTTTCATTATTGCTGAACTCACGGGACAGTGCCGTGCTAGTTGCCGGTGTGGATTGACGCAATTGAGTGTAATCAGCAAATGTTAGGAAGGGGTGAGTACGCATTTATATATGACCGGAGACAAATCTATTTCAAATAGAAGTATGAATTATATAGCTGGTTGGTAACAATAGGATTGTGAAGTACACATCAAAAACTATGACTTTGAAATCTACAAGTAATCTTAGGTTTCTGTGAAAGGAAAATCAGAGCATGGGTATATTTTCCTAGATTCTCCTGGCTGGTAATAACTCTGGGACAACACAGAATGTATAGTATACTTGTTCATGTAGGCGCACTGCGTACTGAAGAAAGATTTACTTAATTATCGAAACGATTACGCAGAGTGATTCTTTCGAACCCTAGCCATTGCAGGGCTTAATTATAAATTTTGTCCGCTATGTTTTTTAAATAAATCAAACATTTGGAGGTAAACAAAAATTCAAAATTTGTTAAGTAATAGTAAAGTTTGTTTATAAAACTATATGTCCCAGATAAGGGTATATGAAAAAATGAGATAGATAGCTTAGCTAGATCGGGAAACTCGGCGACAGTTCAAGCCGAGGCGCGCCGTGGCCCCTTGCGCTGATCGCCTAAACAAATCAGGCGAGTGCCATAAGCGCTCCCCTAAGTAGTCCGGTGAATTTGTAGAGGCCCCAGGGCCAACAGGGTATGTCAGTTAATAATTAAAAAAAAAGTATATGAAAAAATTCATTTTGACGGTAGATGCAATCTTCAACAATCGTGGCAAGAGAACAAGTGCAGGATTATACATTAAGAGTAATTAGCCATTATCTTCTTTACAAAAGTATATTTTCTAACAAGTAAACGAATAAAACTATTACAGAAAGGCGTCAGTTAAAGAGACATGAAAAATGAGGTGGAAAACTACATTGTGTGTAACGTTCACCATCGTCAGTCTCCTCGGTTCACATCACCATTGACAATGACTTGAATACCCAAGAACAGAACGGAGACTACGTTTGTCACTAATTTTATGAAATGCTGGTAACTCATATTTGAATCCCATTGCTTTGAATATCTTTGGAAATTGTTTATAAGACCTTATTGAATTTACACTAACATTATAAAATAAGTCATACAAATTTGTTTGTAGGAGACGATCTCTGCAACTACTTATTTGATTAGTGACGAATGAAATGTAAGACAGTTGCCAGTCTTGAAATACTTTTCTGAAAAAATCAACTAGCATTTTATAGTTACATTCTAAATTTCTGACTACCTAAAATATTAGAACGAGATATAAAAAACACAGATTTACCATTTTCTGAAGTCCGTTTTTCAATTGGTTTTCAAACAAACTACAATAAAATCAAATAACATATACATAGCTAATGAAAATATGTCTAGTCCAAATGTTCAAAAATGTTTTTATAAAAATTAATAAGTGGAATGTTCTTCCAGTGAGCCGATGTGCTCGATCAACTCCTCGTGGCCAGCGGTAAATCCAAATAAGTTGGCCTATCAACACATACAGTCGCCGAACCTGTACCAATACACAGAACTCACAAAAGAAGAAATCTCCATGACACACTTCTTCGACAGTTTTCAGAAAGACAACGACATGAATGGTATCAAATAGAATAATTGTGGAGGTGACATCGTGTTGTGGAATGTACACCGTTGCATGACAAACTTATAATTGGTTATGGTTTCTCGGTGTGTGGCTGTGGAATATCTTCTGACTCGTATGTACAAACATGTACGCGCTAATGTTTAACATATTCCTACAAAAAGGTTGTGGTATTTGATTTTATAACAACATTTCGAGTCATTAACTCAAGAAGTACCAAATTGTTTTTTATTGATATAAATATTAATTAACAATTTTAAGAACAAAACTGATTTATATGTATGATATGGTTAATGTACTTTCATAACTAGCTGTGCCCGCGACTTCGTCCGCGTGGAACGTAATACAAAAACACAGTGAGTGATTAATGAAACAATTTGAATTTCTGTATATCTTGTTGTATATTTGTAATCTGACTCTCGGAATAAGGGGTGGTCCTTAAAACAACAGTCAGTCGTGCTTCAAATACCTTTTTATTTTTATATGATCGACGTGTAGGTCTTCGAAAGTATGAATTTAAAGTAATAAATGATACGTTTGCTATCCACTTTGGTCTCATTTAGTAGCAAGTCTCTCCGAACCGTTTTCCTGTCACCTAATCTCATCTCAGAAATACTCGTTCATTTATACCAGTTCATTACTAAAAATCAAATATTAATTCGATACTGTCTAAATGTGAAACTTATCAGTAAAATTAAAAAAAAACTTATTCGTGATACAATCACCCGAAAGAATAAGAAAATATATGAACATATATAATGATAGAGAACATTATGTTTTAAGTCTTTCTCATACAAGAGTTTATAAACATAACTTTGGATGACTGTAGTGTAGGAGAAAAAAATAACTCAATTTTTGAAATATTTCATAGAAATATTAAAATCCTATTTAACGAAGAATATAAAAAATTATGACCTAACGAGTAAAACATTATCTTTTATTAATGATGGATAAGCCACGTAACAATTTTTACCTTAACATACTTCACTGGAACTCCCAAAGTTTGAAGCCTAAATCCAACCATTTGAATTGGTAGTAAATCAAGAGAAGATTTATAGCGATTATTAGTGAAAATTGATTGAAGCCAGGGAGTTAGTTCCCTGAGCATAAACGAGTACAACGTCTTCAGAAGAGATCTAAAGGTCTGAGATATCTGAAGATGTATATGGCGGTGTAGTTATTATAATCCACATGCCTTTAAAAGCTCATACTTGTCCGACATTATTGAGAAATTCAGGTATAGAAATGATTCATTTAAAACTTTAAAATTGTGATGGTTTACTAAATATTATCGCTGTCTTCTGTCCTTCATCGGTCCACACAAGCCAGTCAGACTGGGATTATATATTTAGCTTACATTCTTCAAAGACTCTGATTGCTGGAGATTTTAACGGTAATCATAGCAATTGGTAGTACAAAATAGACTATAGGGAGCAACAGCTGATAAACGTTAGTTTAGAAAATGGATACATATCTCTAAATTATGATGAAACCCCGAGAGTTAAGTTAGTTAATGGAAATGTACAGAAAACCTCTCCTGATATTACTTTTGCCTCAAAGCGAGTCAAAATAATGTTATACATTTTATTTATGTATATTACGCCACTGATACGGTATCAGTAGCGTAATATACAAATTGTGCCTATCCCCAAAGTCTGTAGCAGTTCAAATGTACCTAAGTTAAGACCTATTTCATTACTGTCGTGTATATGTAAAAATGTTCATATCGTATGTATGTAATTTTAATTATATTATCTTTTTGGTAAATTTGGCGGCCATTTTATTTTATTAACCTTACTTGCGTCTCCATAACTTAGCAATCATAGCAACGTATAAAACTATTGAGTCGAATTTAATGAGCACTATTTAATCGTTAAATATTAAAATATTTATATATATTATATATATTTATATAAGAGTTTTATATCTTGACTGATATACAATGCAAAATTTTAAGTCTTCAACTCTTTTTATATTTTAATTTAAAACATAATTATCAACTCATTATTCACAATTCAACATTATAATTAACATGAACATCGACGATAGAAGTTGTTATTCTAATAAAATATTAGACCAGAAATGTAGTATTACCATCAGAGTTCTATGATACATTTTTATACGAAACGAACAAGCGGTAATTTTTATATAGTCGCAAGAACTTAACTATGTTGGCAATATGGACATATTATATCTCTATAATAACAGTTTTGAGAGATACGGTATAGCTTGAAATTTTCATTCATTTATTATATATGGTATTTACTTATTTAATATAAACGTTATATGTTACAGTTGGTGGCGTACAAACAAATATTGTTAATAGGGCATTTCTGTAATTGTACTTCTTCTTACAATGTTAAATTCCTTTAATACAATTATAAAAAAAAAACGCATCCGGAGTTGCGGGCAACAGCTAGTTATACATAAATTTGAACGTTTTTGAATGATGAGATTGAATTGAATGAATGCTATTAAGAGTTCGTTGTATAAAAACTGAAATCAGATGTTTAGCTAGACACCGCTGGGACACTCTTTTGTAATAAAGTATTTTAAACACGTGGTCATTTTTATCTTTGTAATAAAAAATGATTGATATCTATCCTGCAGCTTTTGCATGATGCGCGCACAACAGCAATCCTCTATAATTTCTTTATATATATATATAGACGAAGATACGCAGATACACCAAAAACCCAGGTTATTGAATGAGAGAGAAATACATATGATTACCTACTTTTCTCTCGTATTAACGTCGTCATTCGAATTACAATATCTTTTGATAGAGTGAACCGATTGTAATGAAATGTTAAGCGAGGAATTTATTTATGACTTTCGTGTCTTCTTGTTCTTGACGTTTTATCATAAGTGTTACATTTTAGTAGCGATGCGTGGACAAACAAACAACTATTCACCTAGCCTATGAGAAATCAAATCTTGATCTGACATTATTAGAATAAACCTGTAAGCACCAATTCGATGTTTCTAACTATTATCTATATTTAGATTTAGTGAATAGAAATATTGTCGTTACCAAATCCATGAGAAAATGATATCTTGATCAGACACTATGAGACTTAACATTCGAGCACAAATACCATGTTCCTAGCTATTATCTATACAAACATCTAGTTGTCACAATATTGTTCTTTTCTTATTGAGAAATGATGCCTTAGTTTAGCACTAAGCATTTGAAATTAAATTCGATGGTTTCTATTTATTACGTGTCCTTATATTCAGTTACCACGACGATGCCCTCACTAGGACCTTGAGAAGTTATAGTTTGATCCTGCACTATGAGACTAAACATAGTATGTTAATAATAAGAAAATATTGTATTTTTTTTTTAATAAAAGCACCAAAGTCGGTTCAAGTCAGTTGCAAATTCTCTGCTTATCAAACGTCACTGTGACGTCACACGCGCTGTGAACTATCTACGTGTAGTAGTATGACTCGATGCCTTAAAGTGAAGTGCGTAAAATTGAATACGCTTCCTTAACCGCAGTCGGTAGAAGTTCGTAGTTCAGCGCGCACTCCTCGTACGGGACAATGTCTGTTTACGGTCTAGCGGAAGCTCTACTTTTGATCGGTAAGATAGACTTTAATAACAAAATAATTATTAGGTTAATCAAATTAAATTCTTAGCCATTTTGTTAAAATATCACTCTCTGAGATTTCATATAACCAGCACCATTGCTCAGACAAGGGGTCAAAGTGGTTGCCATGGCCTAAATTGTTCGAATCAATCATCATCATATAACAACCTCAGTGTTCACTTACACTATATAAGAATCTAATATAATGCTTTTTTTCAAGTTATACGTCTTAAAATATTTTTATATAAAACTAACAACTAACAGTCGATTCTTTAATATATTTTTAATATTTATTATGCTATTCGGGACGCCATATAATGTTAAATGTTACTATCATGTAAATATTGGCATTAATATTTATACGATACTAACGTCGCTCAATTGTTTTGCCTTCCCGGAACCTCTCCACTAACACTTAAACTTTATGCTATAGTATTAAAGTTCAAATTGACTGATAAGTATTCTTACGAATCATTTGTATGGAAGTATAGAAAAATGTTGTTTTTAGACTTTTCCAGGCAATTTTTAAAATTTTTCTCTCCGTAAGAATACCATCCTCGTACTTCAAGGAATATTCTAAAAAAGGAATCAGCGAAATCGGTTCAGCTGCTGTCGAGATTTGAGCTTAGCAACACATTCCGCGATTAAGTCAATATAATTAAGTTTTTGCGACCATGCAAAAAGTAATCGCTTATCTGTTCCGCAAAAAAAAAATGTGTTATAGAATTCTGAAGGTAAAAAACATTTATGATCTAATATCTAAAAGATGTCTTCTATCTTCAAAATAACTATTAATTATAATGTTGAACTAAAAATAATGAGTTCATAATTATTTGTCTTATTAAAAATACAGAGAGAGATTAAATATTAAAATTTTGCATTAATGATTAAGATATAATAATCTGTTAGCAGTGATTAATATTTCACAATTATAATATTGGCTTTTTGAACTCGATGCAAATATTCTTATACATTTCTATGATTACTGAGTTATGTGGATGCGAGCGCCGTAATTAAAACAAAATGGCAGCCAAATTGAATAAAAAGACCTTACATACATATATACGACTTTGAATTATATTAATTCTTGGAGTCGAGTACAGCGCACGCCTCACGCAAACGTTAACAGTAAACAATATATTTTTGCTAAATTTCACCCGGACGAAGTCGTGTGTAACAACAGCTAGTCAAAAATAAAATAGCTTAAGACACTTTTTATCCGGTCAGCTATCTCCCAGTGAAAGGCCCGTAAAATTCGGTTCCGCCGTTTCGGATATTTTACTGCGAGTAAAGTCTGGGTAAATGCTAATATAAAAAAAAAACGTATCTAAAATAACTCCCTGCAATTTCAGCTATCTGCCAGTAAAATCTGTGTCAAAATCAGTGAAGCCGTTTCGGAGATTACCCGGAACATACAGACAGACAGATAGACAAAAATTTAAAAAATTGTATTTTTGTTATCAATATCGTGTATACGTTCATATCCGATCTATAAAAAGTCGTTATTGTGATATTACATACAGACACTTCATTTTTATTATATGTATATACAATATATCTTAAATTTTCTTTTATATATACATCGTCATGACTTGGCATTTTATCGAGTGCGCCAGAAGAGCGTATCCACATCGAGTTCATTGAAATGAAACTTCACAATTAATTTTATCCTAATCATTGTAATAAATAGTTTAAATGTTCCAAGTCAATATGTACATAATTTACAGTAATGTTGGTACCTGCACGGTTACAAGCCATATCGCAGATAACACTATTTATTATAATGACTGCTACAACAGCAGAGACGTAAACATATCTAACAAATATAAACTTAATAGGTGTTAAAATAATATATTTATTCATAGCATATTTCATCAGATAACAATGGACATCACCTATAACTACGCATCTATACATATAATAAAAATGAAGTGTCTGTATGTAATATCACAATAACGACTTTTTACTGATTGGATATGAACGTATATACGATACTGATAACAAAAACACAATTTTAAAAATTTTGTCTGTCTGTCTGTTTGTTCCGGTTATCTCCGAAACAGCTGGATCGATTTTGACAGAAATTTCACTGACGGGTTGTTAAAATTACAGCGGGTTACATAGACTACTTCATTTTAGACTAGCTGTCATCCATGGCTTCGTCTGTACTATCTCCAAAACGATTGGACTTATTTTCACGGGACTTTCACTGCCAGATAGTAACATTATAAGAAGTAATTAAAGATTGTTTTATTTTGAACTACCTTTTACCCGTGACTTTATTTGCTGTACTATCTCTAAAACGTTTGAACCATTTTTCACGGAACTTTCACTAACAGATAGTTGATGTTATAAGAAGTAATTTAAGCTATTTTATTTTAGACTAGCTATTATCCGTGACTTCATTTGTAGTGCTAACTACAAAACGATTAGACTGATTTTGATGGGACTTTCACTAGCATATAACTAATGTAATGAGAACTATCATAAGCCATTTTATATTCTACTAGCTGTTACTCGCGACTTCATCCGTATGAAATATCCGAAACGATTGGACCGATTTTTCACGGGCAGATAAATGACGTTATAAAAACTAACTTAGGCTGTTTAATAAGACAATTATAAAAAAAACGCATGCGGAGCTGCGGGCAACAGCTAGTATTGAATAAAACAGCGAACAACTTTTTCCTGAGAGTAAAATAACACCAGAAATAATTACGTGCAAGACGTATTTTTCTTAATTTTGTAAAGATTGACCGCCAAATTCGTTGCTTTTTTAGTAACAATGGAATTGTATTAAATTTTAATAAACATCTGTTCAATTTGAAACTTTTTACAGGTGTTAAGAATAAATAACAATACAAAAATGTCACCAAAATGAACTCTTACTTTAACGGAGACCTTCAAGTCATGAATAAAAAATTGATATATATATATATAATCAAATCAAATCAAATCAAAAATACTTTATTCAATTTAGGCCCTAAGAAGGCGCTTATGAACGTCAAAACTACTATATTATTATATATATACTATATAATATTACTCATTGTTCACGCTCAAAATCAAGAACGCGATACATGGAGCGTGCCACCGACGCAAGCGGGCCAATAGCCGCAAAGCTAAAAACGTCCGTTAAAAAGTCACTTTGTAAATCTCGAATATACGCATCATATCAGACGACGCACGTATTTTATTTTCATTTTAAGCCGACACATGTAGCCTCAAAAGGCGCAAACACTCATCAAGGAACCTCGAGGTTAACCCTGATTCGTTTCTTTGAATTTTTAGTATTAATAAATGCTTAACTAATCAATCGTAAGTTATATCCCCTCATATACATAAACCCTTCGGCAAAAAAACGGACACTTGAAATTTTTTCTCTAATTCAATGAATATTACAAGAGAGGGGTTTAATTAACTTGATGATGTATTGACATGTTATTTGAAGCATCCTGGCATGATTTCAAACATTCTAAATTGAAATTACCAAAAGGAAAATAAAATTATTGTAAAATTGCTTTAGGGGGCGTCCATTAATTACGTGAAGCGCTTTTGAGGATTTTTTGAGAAATTGATGAGATGTCGTGAGGTTTGTCTCGACCCCCTCCCTCATCTCTTAATTTTATGTGGGATATTTTAAAATTTGTATTTTGAGTATAAATGCATGGGATTTATTAAAAAAAGGACACTTTGCTTTATTAATTTTATTGAGTCTAGTAAAGTAAGTAAAAGTATTTGAGATTGTTTTATTATAACATTAAATCATACTTAAATGATAACTACTAAAATGTATAGTAAGACAACATTAATTCTAATTCAATCCATGGAGTCTCGTGCACGGTCTCAAGAGTAACTATTGGTACAAACAATGTGCTCCTTCAACGTTGCTCTGATTTAGCCACTCTAAACCGTTGTTACATGTTCACAGAAGCTCAGTAACTCGTCTTGGTACAATCGTAACATTCGGCTTGACCGCCTTTCTGATCCCCTAACGTAATTAATGAATGCCCCAGTACTAATGGCGTGATTTGCTGAAACTGGTGTTTTTCTGATTACTACAACTTTAATTTTTTGGATATTTTCCACGAATTAAGCAATTTAATATTTCTTTTTACATTAAATACCACTTTCTGATATCTATATATATAAAAGGAGAAGCTGACTGACATATCAACGCAGGGCCTAAACTATAAGGATCAGAAACTAGAAATTTTGCAAATGGGTTTTTTTTTATGACGTAGGGGAGCACAAAGAAAGGATTTTTGAAAATTCACCCCCTAAGGGGGTAAAACGGGGGTGCAACGTATTAGTATGAAACTTTAGCGTTTTTGAAGTTATTCGAAAGAAATTCAGTATGAAGGTTCTTCATTGAAAGTCAGTATATATTTAACTATATAGGTACATGATTTGCCAGGTACTATCTCCAGAAAATTTATTTACGCTGATAACATATGCCTGATAACCCAAGCAAAGGTATTCTCTCAGATATGGAAGTTACCTTATCAGAAGACATGAAAGTTCTGGCAGAATACTTCAAAACTTGGCGTTTGATACCTAGCGTAAGTAAAACAGAAACACGTTGTTTCCATTTGAATAACCAATTAGTCAGGCGTGAGCTAAATGTTTCATTTAATGACATACAGTTGCGTCACAACCATTACCCCAAGTACCTGGGTGCTATACTTGACCGTTCACTTACATACAAAGAGCATCTTGAAAAGACTTCGCGGAAACTGCAATGTAAAAATAACGTGATTCTAAAACTGACTGGAACTAGTTGGGGCGCAAACGCCGATGTATTGAGAACTACCACCATGTCGTTGGTGTATCCCGTAGCTGAAAATTGTTCTCCGGTGTGGTGAGGTAGCGCCCATGTGCAGAAAGTAGACCGTGAGCTGAATAAATCGATGTGAATCATATCAGGAACATTAACATTGACTCACCACATTGTGATTGCGGGGCGGAAAGGCAATCAATCCAACACATCATCGAGGAATGTCCACTTCGATAAGACAACGGTTCCCCCGACAACCTGATCAATCTTAACGACGACGCCTTAAAATGGCTGAGAGAATTAAATGTTCAATTGTAATAACAAAAATGGATACTCTATTTAGCTATACGATGAAATAAATTGAAAGTCAGTAAAATATTTTTTTGAAAATCATCCCTTAATGAAAGTTCTCTAATTTTCAAAGTTCTTTCAATAAAATGTTGTATTTGGATTATAAGTTCCTAATAATGATTATTGCCGATATCCCTTTTTGTGAATTAAGCCCCCCAGGGTGTACAAGAGGGGTGCAAATTTAGTAGGTACAAAAGTTTTTCGTATTTACCTACATTATTTCAATGATCTTTGGAAATTCAACCCTTACGGTAGTGAAAAAGGGATGACATTTTTATGAAAATCCGTCATTTTTTAACTTAAATCTATGAAAATTATTACTTAACAATACAGTTATAAAGTAATAAAAATCAGTTTCATAGTTTTTTTTTCAAATTAAATAAATATCTTATAAAGACCTTTATAAAGTTACAAACGCAGACAATGTCGGGGCAGCTGCTAGTGATTGATAAAATCGATAAGAATCGGTAAAATTATGCTCCTACTTGAAGAAAGTTGGCGACTAAGTGTGAGTCGTTCAACAGTCCAGAGGACTTAGGAACGGTATCAAGAGAACGGATAGATCTAAAGAAGACCAGATTCGGGATGAAAATGATGCACAGAAACAAGAGATTTTTAGAGAGCTTTTTAGTAAGCCAAATAAAAGGAGTAGAAGTTCTGAAGGAGAATTGCCGCTGCCAATATCAGCAGTTATTGCACGGCCCGATACCCTAAATTACTCCGTGAGCATCGTGTTGCTAGACTGAAGTCTAGTATGAACTGAAGTTTGCTCGAAACTGTGCTTCATGAACTCTGGAGGACTGGAACAAAGTATTGTTTTCTGATGAAGCTAGAATCTTTTAATGTGGAGAGATGACGCCATATGATTCCTTTTAACAAAATTTCTCTTATTTTTTTTTTTTTTATATTATGTTTATTTATATAACTTGCTTCGAATTTTATTTTCTTGTCTAATTATTATCGACAAATTATAGATATAAAGGTAATGGTGAAATTAAAATAAGAACGGCTCGCGATGCGCGCGTTCGGTTACCAGTCCATCAACGCGACTAAGATTTGACCGAATCGGAGCTTTTGGTGAAAAGTTAAAAGTGATGATAAAATTACAGTCCGCATATACGCAATTGTCTTACGTAGGTAACTTGAGTTGGTACGTGTACTTTTTGAAGATTGTTTTCAGGTATATATCGATGTGCTCCAATAAGATCCAAATGGAAACTGGTTACACGCATCTTAACATTGTGTTGAAGTGCTAATCTGTAATTTAACTTATAGCATCGAGCGTCGTCGCTGTGGCTAGCGACTCCTGCAGTCAAGAATGTCAAGTTCTGGTATACATTGACTCCGGTCCGGTATGTGGACGTATCCTTCTGGCCGAGAACAACACTGAATATTACAGTTTCCGCGGTTTGCCGTATGCTAAGCCACCGCTTGGAGAAAGACGTTTCAAGGTAAATTGTTTACCGTATTATTACCAGATACCAAGATACTTTCCACGGTACCGTACGTGTGAGTTTCTATAATAGCGGTAATTTTAACCTCTCCACTACTATCTTCAGTCAATTTTGTTTGGGAAGTGCTTCAAATTGCTTGGTTTAAAGTAATGATTCGCGCGATTTTCATCGCAAATAAGACAGCGGTTTTTTGCGAAACTTATGAACTCTGTCCACCTCGCTGTAGACTACGTAAAGTGGCGTGGAAGGGTTATATACTCTAATATCTCTACTAGCTTAATCATGTTGCACTAACAGTTTTTAACTACAATGATAATATGCTTATTAGTGTAAGATGGGCGGAAAAACAGACTCAACTATTAGTTTCGTTCCCCAACTGAGGATACACTGGCTACTTTCAGAAATACCTTTAATTATTTTGATATACGAAGGCACGGGTCTTACTAATTTAGAAATCTACTTAATTTTGAACTTAGATAGATATCTCCAAATTGTTTTTAAGTTAAAGTTAGTTGTAAGAAGATTATAATAATCCTTTCATATTTTTCAGGAGCTTGAGCAACCAGACCAATGGACAGAGCCATATTACGCTCTAGAAGAAGGTCCAGCGTGTCCCCAAAAAGATTTTCTTTATGGAAGCATACCTGTGCAACCAAAAGGCATGAGTGAGGATTGTATATTCGCAAACGTCCACGTGCCTGCCACTGCTACACTGAACTCTGAATCCGAAGAAGGACTCCCTATATTTGTGGTGGTACATGGCGGAGGCTTCGAAGTCGGTTCTGGCAATAGTGATTTGCACGGTCCCGAGTACCTGATGCTAAAGAACGTGATCGTCATCTCCTTTAACTACAGGTAAATAGAAGCTATTTATAAATCAAAGACTTCATTTTAGGTTATTCAAATCCAGAACAAAAAGAAAGTTTTATTTCCAAAGAACTAATCATATTCCGATGATATTAATTAGCTGTATTATAATTGACCGATAATATAAAAGGAAAATTTTTCAATATTTCGCCGATGTTTATATTTATTTGATTATTCACAGATATTTTTTTGTATGAAATACATAACGGTCTTTATTTTTATGTAATTATTGAACGAAATCGCTTTAAGAATGGACAAATAAAATGTTTAATAACACAAAAATGGAACAATATTTTTCAGACTAAATGTTTTAGGTTATCTCTCACTCGGTTCTTCTAAGATTCCGGGCAACAACGGCCTACGAGATATTTTGACTTTGCTCCGTTGGGTAAAGCGAAACGCTCAGGCCTTTGGCGGAAATCCAGAAGATATTACTATTTATGGTCAGAGCGCTGGAGCTGCTAATGTGCATCTTTTAACATTATCAGACGCAAGTGAAGGACTATTTCAAAGGTATAATTTGACATTATCATAAATGATAACCCGCTCCTAAAACTCACTGGCATTTACGTAGTTCTTCCAAATCACGTTTCTTTTCTTGCTGCTGAAATTGACTAATAATGATAAATTCATGATATTACGATTGAATTGCTAGATGGTTGCAAATGTGATTAAAGGTTTGAGTTTTCATAATGATTGCCAATGTAAAAATCTATATATATAATAAGAATGTAAATCTAACGTGTCTGTACTTTTTTGATTTTTGAGAGAAAAATTGTTGCAGGAATAAGTAACAGAATCCATTTCGACCATTTTTAGAAGGTAAAGTACTAGGTTTCTGATAAAACACTAGCAAGAAAATACAAGCATATTCCGGAGCAACACAAATTTTTTGTTTCATTAAAATCGGTTCACTCTATCAAAAGTTATTGTAATTTTAATGACGACAGGACTTAAGTACGAGAGAAAAATAGATAAGTAAATGAACTTTAGTATCATCTAAAAACCAGGGTATTTTATAGCATAAATAACATTGCCACAGTATTATATTACTAAGACATAGAACAAAAAGAAAAATGGTTAATATTTTTTTTTTGACATAAATAAATATTAATAACCTAAGATGTTCAGTAATTAATTAATATGCATAATTGCTAATAGATGGCGTTCAACCGCCATTTTCTAAATCTATTGCTACTATAATATACATTCTAAAAATGGGCAAATTAGAAATATTACATATTTCTATAAATTGAATAACTTACTTTGTACATTGTTTATACAAAGTAAAATATAATTTTTATTTTTCGATCGCATATGGTTTATGATTAAATTTGTACATTTCTAATTAATTGTGTGTTGTAAATAAAGACTAAAATTGTTAATTGAATATAAATGTTACGAAAAATCGTCTTTAGAAGCAATAGCAGACTACATTTTTTCACAACAGATGTCGTTAAAATTGTCGTTTTATTGGTGTATTGTCGTTAAGAATATTATTGCAATGAAGGGTATAGATAACAACAGACTATACTTTTTCACAACAGATGTCGCAAAAAGCTAGATAAACAAGACAACAAGATAAACAGATATACATTCAGATGGTTGTATCATTCACAGTTTTTTTGCATTAAGTTCCACGTGGACGTAGTCGCGGGCACAGCTAGTATAAAATAATATTTTTTTTTCAGGGTCATCTTAATGAGCGGTGTTGCCAACGCTTATTTTTATAATCCATCACCAACATATGCAAAATATATTGCCGATTTATTCCTCGAAAATGTTGGCGTTAATAGCACAGATCCGGATGAAATTCATCAGCAGCTTATCGAGATGCCAATCGAAAAGATTATGAATGCTAATAATATTATTCAACATCAGTTTGGTCTCACATCCTTCGTGCCGGTAGTTGAGACTGAGGAGTATGATAATTTCACTAGAGTATTGACTGATGATCCTTATACACTCATAGGTGAAGGACGAGGATCACAGTATCCATTACTTTTAGGTAATGTCAACAACGAGACGCAGACCTTTAAACGGGCGTTGATGGAATTAGATATAATGACGAGAGTTGAAAATGATTATCAAGTGATATTAACACCGAGACTAGCCTTTAGTTTGTCTACAGACCAAGCACTGACGAGTTCTGACTTGATTAAGGAACGATACTTCAACGGAACACCCACGCTTGATAAATTGTTAAACTGTTTCTCTGATGCTTTGTTCTATTATCCCGCTATTAAGTATGCTCAATGGAGAATAGCATCAGATGGAGCGCCAGTGTACATGTACAGATACAGTTACGAGAGTGAGTTCAGCGTGATAAAACGAGCTCTTTGGCTACTTTACGACGGAGTCGCACATTGTGAAGACATGGCATATATTTTCCGTGTGAATACTCTACTCGGCAACCACGTTTCGTTTCCCCCACAGACCAACGACGATCACATGAAGGATTGGATGACTACATTTGTTGACAATTTCATAAAGTGCAGGTAAACTTTTATAATATATTATCAAATTTTCTAAACGCACTTCGTAAGATAACTAATATCACCAACTTCAAAAATGGTAATTTCAGCAATCCAACATGCATGGATGACGATGTCTCACCTTGGCCTCCTCTATCGAAAGATAAGCTTCAGTTTCAGGCGATCGAAAAAGCCGATGTATACCAGATGGCAACACTGTCTGATGACGACATCGATATGGTGGAATTCTATGATAATATCGACAATGATGCTAGGTAACTTATTTCACTTGATTTAAATTCTTGTATAATAAACATAATTAACTGGAAAGATCTACTTACAAGATCGTAAAAAGTGAATAATTTTTATTCTTCGAGTCCTGATAAGTGTTTATGTGTTTATTTTCATAACGCAAATTTACATCAAGTTAGGTTTTTCTTTTTGCAACTACTTCTGAGTTGTAGTCGTTTAGGTGAGGACATAAGACATCGGTTCCTAAATTATGTATGATAATGTATAAATCCTAAATTATGTATAATGTAAGTTCCTATATAAAATCTTAAAACAAAGTACATAAGTGCGATTTTAAATGCACCTAATAACTAGAAAGAGACGATGCCTTTTTTAATCTATGCATATAATATTGAAGTGTTTGGGCTAATCTCAAAAACTGGTAAATTGATTTTAACGAGTATTTTACTGTACGTTTATTGTACTAGTTATATACACACATAAAAACAATTATACGAAAATGTTATTTATAAAATTAAAATTGAAGAAGAATTACAAAGAAAATACTATGGATTTAATTTCATATATACGGATGGTGCTAAAACTGATAAAGGCAAGGGTGCAGCATTTTAGGATTCAGCTAGAGTTATTGTTACATATGACAACTGTTTTAAAATCATGGGGGAGATTTGTGTTATGTCGGTGGAACTCTTTGCAATTTCGGAGGCATTAGCTTATATCGAAACTATGCAATACAAAAAGGCAGTTATATGCACTGACAGTAAAAGTGTATTGCAACATGTTGCTCGTTGCGCCTCTGGTTTCAGAGGCGTATCGATAGCATATACTAAATTGCAACAAATCATGAATTTTCACAATAGCAAAATAGAATTAAAATTGCAATGGGTTCCGTCACATTGTGGTATAGAGTGCAATGAAAGGGCTGATGAGTTGGCAAAATTAAGTGTAATTAGCGGAAAAGAAGTCAATATAGCTCCAAATTTTTCTGAATTAATCAGTAAATATAAAGTTAAATGCTTCCAAATGTGGAATTCATAGTTTCAATGTTAGTCTCAGATGAAAGGAATTTGGTAGAAATCAATCCAAAATGAACCTTGTCGTTACCCTTGGTTTATAAATAACGACTATTCTAGAGAGAATATTGTGAACGCCTTTAGGATTAGATCCGGACACATTCCTCTCAATAAATATAAATATTTAATTAAAAAAACTCTTACACCAAATTGTGAAGTTTGTGGGATAACAGACGATATACATTATATATTAACGGAATGTATTCAGTTCCAAGCGGATAGGCAGTTGCTGATGACGGCTGTCAATTCAAATAAGCAAGATATCGGAATGTTTCACGGGGTACTACTATCTAAACCGAACAGTATTAAAGCACTAAGCCCTTTTAAATTATTGAGTCGTCATTAGTCACACTTTTGTTCATTATCATTTGTATTATTGTATTAGTTATAGTTTAGTTTAGTAAATTAAGTTAAGGGTACTATGGGGCAGATACAGCCATAAAAGCCCCTAAATAAATTAAAATAATGTATATATATATATCATGACACTTATCTGCAGGGGCTACGCAAGAACGATAAATTTTAAAAATGAATTTAAGGTTACAGGAGCAGTAGTATTGATAAAATTCCAACATTTAAAATAAAAGACAACTTACAATTAGTCCAGATAAATCACATAGTTCTCATGAGATGATCCAATGTTATTTTCACGAGCAGGAGTTTTAATAAAATGTACAAGAAGAAAGTATACGTTCTTTCAAGTGTACCTACAAATTGCAATCTGTTTCCAGAGCGATCGATGAGCTTCTGGGAGTTACAATATAGACTATTACCACAGCCTCTACATAAGTACTTCGCACTTCGCTTTCGTACTTCAATGGGACATAAACACAAGTCACACAAGGAATTAAAATTTAAATATCCAAAATAACTGTAAAATATTTGGGAATAAATAAGTTTTGATTCTATAATTTTGTCTATTTTTATGAACCCACGTAATAAGTAATGGTAGGTCATGGCCATCGTCGTGACTGATACAGCCTGAGGAGTTTGGTGGTTAAGAATTCCGAATACCAACTACCATGTACTATTGTTTTATTGTATTGTGGTTTATAAACAAGCTTACAAAAACTATTTTTCAACTGTTATATTTAAATGCTGCAGAAGTTCAATTTTTGATGAGTCACATTTCGAACAGAATATAATAAACTTGACCTTATTTTTTTTTGTAAAAATAGAAACGTGTGATAAGGAATCTATGTCAGTATAAGCTTAGCCGAGGTAATTCCATGTGAGGGGATGAAATGGAACCACTATCTCTATGGAACACTACATACAATGACGATATCGTTTATCAGGGCGACAAGTGTCTGATAACGTTCCACTGAAGGTATTAGCGCAATAGTTGATAACTGAGCTTTCAGTACAGGTGGTGACAAAATATCTAAACTTATAATTTGTGAATCCGTTGTCTCTATATATCTTAGAAGTAAGATTCCAGTTGAGTTTTGACTTCAAGAATAGCCATAAATTGTCCATTAATGATACGTTTGTACTTATTATCAAATTATAAATAACTGCCCTTTCAGTATGTTGTAGATCTCTTTAGGACATATGAATTTTTAAAGTTTTGATTAGTTAATAAGCTTATTAATTTATTACAATAAAAATTAATAGAATGTTCAATCGCTAATGGCCAATATTGAGCTATGATAAGTTTTGTATAATTTATAGTTTCAACCAAAGTAACATGTGTTGTTTTTATAAGACATACATTTACATGAAGCACTAATAACATATTATCTAAAAAGTGGTTGGGCTGTGCAACTCCGAGCACGTTTTAACGAACACAAATTTATCGTGGTTCTTTTTTAATGGGTAGCCTGTATATATTTTTATGAAAAGCATCATCATTTCCCTTAAAGTAACTGGTCTCAATCTAATGAATAATTCTGCAAGTGATCGGTTGCCATAGCCTTCGAGTTTTTGTAGATTATGACATTTAAAATAATTCATATGTCCGCATCTAATACCTGTAAATATAAACATTTTTATGAGCCTGATTGATTAGACTAGGTAGGTTAGTATGGTGTGCCACGCTCACATGTTACGCCGACGACACGCTCGTCACAGTGCGTGGCGACTCGCTCAGGGATGCTCTCCGCCTGGCGACCGCGAGTGTGGCAAAGGTCGTGAAGAGAATACGGTCGCTAGGATTGGAAGTGTCTCTGCATAAGACTGAGGTTATCGCGTTCCGTGGTTCGGATAGGGGACCTCCAGCTGGTACACACTTGCTCGTTGGTGGCGTCCGAATCGAGATCGGAGCTAGTCTCAAGTATTTGGGTTTGGTACTTGATAGCCGTTGATCCTTCGAGGAACACTTCAGCCAGTTACCAGCCTCCAGGGTCCATCCCTCCAGGGATGTATGTCGGCTTTGGCTGATCTTTTACCCAACATTGGCGGTACCGGGACTGGCTACCGATCCTTGTACTTGGTAAGATCCATGGTCATGTACGGGGCCCCGGTATGGCACGAGGCCCTGACAGCCACCGGTTCTGATATTCTGCGGAAGTTACACAGATTGATGGCCGTCAGGGCCATAAGCGGGTATCGTACCATTTCGTACGAGGCAGCGTGCCTACTGGTGGGCTCTCCACCATGGAATCTGCTGGCCCATATGTACGCAGCCATGAATAGGTGGCGTATATACAGGCTGGCACGGGTCAAACCATTGTGCCTAGGGAAGAGGAAGCACAGAAGGCCCACTTGCATAAGGCGGCGCTAACAATATGGAGGGAAAGGCTGTTCTCACGCAGTGCTGGTCTGTGCACTGTTGCGGCAATTTATCCTGTTCTGGCGGAGTGGGTAGACAGAACCCATGGAGCACTCATCTTCCGATTGGTGCAGGTGCTTACTGGGCACGGCTGTTTTGGTAAGTACCTGCACCAAACGGCCAGGTGAGAGGCGACCCCACGGTGTCACCACTGCGTTGGATGTGATATCGATACGGTCCAACACACCTTAGAGGAACGCCCAGCGTGGACTACGTATGTATGTAGGTGGTAGAGCTACGCTGAAGCTATTACTGGTTTCAGCATGAATGGGTCGGCTCGCCCGGGGTAGTACCACCCTTTCACAGAAAACCGACGTGAAGTAACAGTGCTTGCACTGTTGCGTTTCGTTCGGTCAGTGAGAGCGCCGGAGGCCCACATATTTAAAAGGCCGGCAACGCACTTGCAACTCCCCTGGTGTTGCTAGTGTCTATGGACGGCGTTGATCACTTACCATCAGGTGACCCACCTGTTCGTTTGCCCCCTATAACATAAAAAAAAAAAAAAAAAAACTACGGAGCGCTGTGAGCTGCTGGCAGTAGTGGGCAGTGATCTCTTGCTGCCGGTCTTGGTTAAACTCATGGCCGACAGCGAGAGGCCATGGAACGCTGTTCTCGCTTTCTGCGAAAGTGTCCTTCAGCAAAAGGAAAAAGCTGAAAGGCTGAGAGAAAGGGAGCCTGATGCCCCGGCGATTCGACGTAGGAGAGGCATAAACGTTTCTCACCCAATGCTTCCCTGATTAGCCTTCAGGTGAAGCCTCCAGGGGCGTCCGTTGCCGTGTAACGAAGGTCCGTAAAGATGAAGCACGGTATAAGCCACCGCTTCAAGACAGAGAAGCGTGGAGGAGAGACCTTTTGTCTCTTCCCGTGAGGAGGATCCCCACTTATCATCTCGTGGGCAACTCAAGTGCGTGGCCAAGGTTAGTGGAGTATGCTCGTCGTGAACCAGCAACTCTGGTCCACATACGTATGTAGGATGTAGGATCCGATGTAGGATTTTCCCCTGCTTAAAAAAAGAGGTTGGTTAGTATGGTTGGTAGGGACTAATCGCTGCCGAGCGTGGTGCGAGCCATTCGAATTAACGTCCTCGCAGAAGGAGGTGGCGGAGAGGGCCTGTGAGGTCGACCCTCTAAGCGGTCCTCCCCGGCAACGGACGGATGGCAGAAGGAGGAGGGTGCGCCTGGCCCCCATCCTTCCACCACCGTAGCTGAGCCAGGAGGCCTATCTCCCCATAGCACTCGTTCGGTTGACGAGGGGAGGCGGCTGGTTGTCTACCCAGTTTGCATCCCTATATGGACGACGCCCGGCGAACAACTTTGACCGCTGGGGCGGCATAGTGATAGCACTGCACGATCCCATGTTGCCCCAACTAAAGCGGCGGTCGGTACACCGTGGAGTTATAGTGAGTAAGAGAACTCTCTGCCCCGAGAATGTGGCGTGTTCATGATGGATTTCCCTAAGTTAATAATAAAAAAAGGTAGGTTAGTATGAAGAGAGAAAACCTCCTTAAAAATATACATGAAAGAAAATCATATTAAAAAGTTACAGAAGTGAAATAGTGTTTTAGCTTAAAACGTGGAAACATGAACAGGAACACAAGTCAAATGGTTATGCATCTCACATTATATTCTATAAAGATTATGTATGTGATTATATGTTATCGATTGAGTTTCATTATTGCTGAACTCACGGGACAGTGCCGTGCTAGTTGCCGGTGTGGATTGACGCAATTGAGTGTAATCAGCAAATGTTAGGAAGGGGTGAGTACGCATTTATACGAGTACATGACCGGAGACAAATCTATTTTAAATAGAAGTATGAATTATATAGCTGGTTGGTAACAATAGGATTGTGAAGTACACATCAAAAACTATGACTTTGAAATCTACAAGTAATCTTAGGTTTCTGTGAAAGGAAAATTAGAACATGGGTATATTTTCCTAGATTTTCCTGGCTGGTAATAACTCTGGGACAACACAGAATATATAGTATACTTTTTCATGTAGGCGCACTGCGTACTGAAGAAAGATTTACATAATTATCGAAACGATTACTCAGATGAATTCTTTCGAACCCTAGCAATTCCAGGGTTTAATTATAAATTTTGTCCGCTATGGTTTTTTAAATAAATTAAAAATGAAAACACAAAATTTGTTAAATAATAATAGCCTGATAAAGTTTGTACATAAAACTATATGCACCAGATAAGCCAATTTTCAACAATAGTAACAAAAGAAAAAGTGCAGGATTATACATAAAAAGTAATTAACCATTATCTTCTTTACAAAAGTATATTTTCTAACAAGTAAACGAATACAACTATTACAGAAAGTCGCCAGTTAAAGGGACGTGAAAAATGAGGTGGAAATCTGCATTATGTGTAACGTTCGTCATTGTCACAGTCTCCTCGGTTCATATCACCATTGACAATGACTTGCATATCAATGACTTGAATGCCCAGGAACAGAACGGCGAAATATCTAGCACGACTAGTGAACATACTACCACTACAATTACGGCAGGAATTACCGAGGTAGGGGTTACTTATGATGATGTCGGCATCACTGTAAACACTCAAGAGTATTCTACCGCGTCCGTTAGAACCACCACTATTGTTCCTAGTACTTCAGTTGGTACAACAGACAACAATGACGAGACGAACGTCGGAAGCGAGGAAACGATGACTGAAGTACCGGACAGCCAAGAGGCTACCAGTGTAAGCCCAGGAGATGACAATCAATCGAGTGATATTGTAATTAGTCGATCTGTAGAAGTAGCGGAACGAGAAAATTTCATACAAACTACCAGTGGACCTGTACAAGGATTCGAATGGAATTCAATGTCTAATATAATAGCATATATCGACGTACCATATGGAAAATTTGCAGGATACTTTCAGGTAAGATTTATAAAAATCTAACTAATCAAGCTCCATAATATATAATTAATAGTGAAACATTTGTTAATTTTTTTTTTCTATTTCTTTAATTGTTCATAAGTTTTAGCGTTTCAACACATTCTCATCCAATGTAAAATTATGATGTGATTTAAGATAGTAAACACGCTAAACGTAGGGGGGGTTTGGCTTTCGAGTACAGCTGCTGGAACACACCAACAGTCAACGGATTTTCAAGTTGAGGGTGTTAACTAAGCAGGCGGACTTAGAAACCTATCACCATGCATTTCATTTGAGTTAGGAACTGTTTGGGCCGATTCATTACTGGATTTCTTAATCACCAATGACGGGTACGGAGCCTCTCACAACCAATCGGCGCGCGTTATTCCCGGCCGATTTTTACTTCAAACAATCATACGACAGTTATTGTTTGTTGCTCCTACACTACGCATATAAAAAGTTCGCTGTTCTATAAGACTGTTGTGTTTTTACCACGTATATCTAAAACTTTGATATATACAAAACTGTACATTGTGCTCGCCGTGCTACTTGTGTATTTTGTACTAATATAGTGCCGTGCTGAACAATTGTACTTAAACGGTGACACGTGCATATGTGTCGCGTGGACGGCGCTGCGACGGATACGTGCTCGAGCTTCACGGTCTGGGCCTTAGACCACCATCAGGTTAGTGAGAACGTTCTTCGCCCTGTAATTGGTGAGAGAGGATCCAGCGGTGTAGGACTTCGTGCCACCGGTAGTTTGCTGCCTACCCCATTAGGCCATAGTGTCGCCGTCATAGCGGCCGAAATAAATAGATATTTCGATTCCGCTTCTACATTTTTAATGGTCCTTCGAGCCGGATAATTATATCCTAATATAAACCTCGTATATATAGACGTATTACGAATCTTAAATTTTCATTTTTTCTCCTATTTATTTTTCGAAGTCGGTAGTTTAAAATAAAGCTACGTGACAGTGTACCAGGTGTCGCGATTAACGGTCATTGACTATACGTATATACATTTACGTAATAGATATTTATCTTCGTTTTATATAGCTTTTATTATTATATTTGTTAATTTTTATAAGTAAAGTTAGTTTTCTGAATTTCAACCATGGCCGAAACAAGACGACGTAATAAAGTTAAATTAATAGAATCTCGATTACGTTCGTATTTTACAAAAATTCAGGGATTTTATGATTTATCTTTGACCTTAACAGATAAGGCGAATGAAATATCAAACTTCTTAAGTTGTACTTGTAATATATTAACATTACGGACTGAGTTTATGGAGCAGGTAGAAGAGTTAAATTTATTAAAATTAGAAGATAATCCTAGCTACGAACCGTGTTTTAAGCAATGGGATTCTTTCGACACTTTATATTCCCATATTCAAAATAAAATAAATTTATTAAATTCAAATGACAAGCCGCAAGGGGCGTCGTGTAAAAACCCTGTAAAATTACCGCCTATTCAATTACTCAGGTTTGATGGTGATCCAAAAGGCTGGCCTATGTTTTTTGAATGTTACAATAATATTGTGCATTGTAATAATCAATTATCGAACTCGGAGAAAGTATATTATCTGTGCGGTCAGCTTTCTGGAAAGGCGCTTAATGCAATTGCGGGCATTTCTCCGACGGGTGTTAATTACGAATTAATTTATAACACTCTAGTGGATAGATATCAAGATGTTCGCTTGTTAGGTTCTTCGTACTTAGACGAAATATTTAGCTTAAAACGAATACAAACAGTTTCTAGTGATAGCTTGAACATATTTATTGACAAGTTTTCAATTTCTATAAGCGCGTTTGAAAAGTTAGAAATTAAAAATAAATTAGATTTTCTTTACTTATATATGGCGTTAAAAAAAGTCGACGTTGAAACCGCTCGATTATTCGAGGGTTCCGTTCGTGGGGTAAAAGTACCCACATATCAAGATTTTGTAAAATTTGTCAAGGAGCAAGCAAAGATATTAGAAAGGTCAGATGTTCATGTTACGGTTAATAAAAATTTACAGTCACATGGCAAATTGCCTATACCTAAAAATGTTAGGTCTAATATATATAATAAAAATACGCGAGTGTTAGTCGCGGCGGGAACTTCGTGTCCGTTATGTAGTGCGGCGGATCACGATAAATTTTATCGATGTACAGAATTTTTAAAAGTTAGCGCGAAAGAGCGTTATACCATAATTAAAAAATATAACGGTTGTGTTAAATGTTTGAGTTTTATGCACAAGTCTCCAACGTGTAATATAATGACTGTATGTAAATATTGTCAGTCTAAAACTCATAACACTTTATTACATTTTCCGAACAGTGTAAAATTGAATAGCAGTGTTGACGATCCGATCATGCGTCACACCGACGTGTCGTCTGTTGGTGATGCTAGAATGAGTGAAACAGTTGACGGTGGGGTTTCGTTGTGCTCTTTGCATGATGCGGGAGTGCACACCTCCATTTGTTCTAGCTTCGTTCCTTCTTCTATGTTATTAGCCACAGCGCGCGTTCGTGTTGTAGACTCGAGTGGCCGTCAACAAATGGTTCGCTGTCTTATTGATAGTGGATCACAAAATCATTTTATTACGGAGCGTTGTTTGAAGCGATTGGCTTTGCCATCGCATGCTTTGGCTGCTCCAATTTCAGTGCACGGATTCGGTGGCGGTTCGAACCTTGTTAAGGGTGAGACCGAACTTGAATTCTCGTCGCGCTTTAATACGAACCTATCGTATAAAATTCGGCCGTTGGTGGTCGATTCTATTACAGATAGGTTACCCACGTGTGTCATTGACAAGTCGACCTTATCGTATTTGTCTAACGTTCCACTCGCGGATGACACGTTTGAGGTTCCAGGTGACATAGAATTGTTAATCGGTGCTCAGTTATTTTCTCGCCTTTTACTCTCTGGTCGTATTCTCGGCCCACCCGGACAACCTGATGCGGTACAAACTACACTCGGATTTGTGCTCATGGGAGAGGCTCCAGTGCTTGTAGGATCTAAGCTGGCTCGTACTAAAACTCTATGTGCATTTTCGAGTTCATCTATAGATGAAGTTATGCGTAAGTTTTGGGAACTCGAAGAGATACCATCTTGTATCGCAGCCAGCCTCAGCCGAGAAGAGCAAGAGTGTGAAAACTTTTATAAATGTACTACAACACGGGATTTGACAGGTCAGTATACAGTCGCCTTGCCTTTTAAATCGAATCCTCAAGGTTTAGGTGGCTCGTTGGCGATCGCAGAAAAACGGTTCTTTACTTTAGAGCGTAAGCTGCAAGCATCGCCCCAGTTGCGAATTGCTTATGATAATATATTTAAAGAATATTTAGAGCAAAATTATTTGTCACCCGTCAAGGAGTTTAATGATGAAGGTTATGTTATACCTCATCATGGGATCATTCGTAATGATAAACCAACGACTAAACTGCGTATAGTTCTGGATGCAAGTGCTTACACAAATAAAGGTTTATCTTTAAACCAAATTCTTCATACCGGGGCAAATTTACAAGGAGACATTTTCCTAATATTGTTAAATTTTCGATTATTTCCAGTCGCATTTTGTGCTGACGTAAGGCAAATGTACTTACAAATTAAAGTACAACCTGCGTACTACAAATATTTAAGAGTACTTTACAGGTTTAATCCGAACGATAAATTACAGATGTTCCAATTTAATCGAGTTTGCTTCGGGTTGTCAGTTAGTCCTTTCTTAGCATTGCGTACAATGAAACAACTATGTGATGATGAACATCACAATTTTCCTCTCGCAGCGAATGTACTTCAAAAAGATTTGTACATGGATGATGTAGTGTCGAGTGAACAGTCAGTTTCAACGGCCACTGAGGTCGCGTTGCAGTTGATTGGGATGTTCAAGGTCGGCGGCTTTGATCTTATGAAGTGGTCGAGTAATTCGGGCGATTTACTCTCTCAACTGCCAACAAGTCATTTACATCCACAGACTGTGCTATTTAATGATGACTCTAGTCAAAAAATTTTAGGTGTTAAATGGGTACCCAAATTAGACGTGTTTACTTTTGATATTACACCATGTAATACAGTTTGCAGTAAGCGAAATATTTTATCGGCGGTTGCTAGGCTCTGGGACGTGCTAGGGTTTGCAGCGCCAGTTATTTTGTACGCCAAACTCCTTATTCAAGAGTTGTGGATATTAAAAATTGACTGGGATGCAGTTCCACCCCAAAATATCATTGAAAAATGGAAAAAATTTGAAGACGAATTACCTTTATTAACTCAGATTAGTATACCTCGACATATAGGTGTCATAAGCGATTGTGTAGTAACACTGTTAGCTTTTGCGGACGCGAGTGAACGTGCATATGGGTGTGTGATTTATATCCACATTGAATCTAATAAAGGTATAAATGTCAATTTATTATGCGCTAAATCAAAAGTAGCACCAGTCAAATCAATTTCTTTAGCCCGTTTAGAACTTTGCGCAGCACTGTTGATGGCTAGATTGGTCAAAACAGTATTAGATAATTATGCATCTCGTTATAAAATCGAGCGAGTTTTTGTTTTTTCCGACTCGACCGTAACCCTTCATTGGATTCACTCGAGTCCACATCGCTGGAAAACTTTCGTGGCGAATCGGATTGCTCAAATTCATGAGAATCTCGATGCGTCCAATTTTTATCACATTTCTGGCAAGGAGAATCCCAGTGATTGTTTGTCGCGTGGTCTTACTCCAGTCCAACTCAAGGAACATCCCTTGTGGTTTAAAGGACCGCCTTGGGTTCATCAGCATTCCTCTAGATGGCAAATACAGCCTTTTAAGTCGGCAAATCCTACTCATTTAGAAATGCTGGAAATGAAAACCTTAGCGGTTCCTGCCGTTCAACAAGATGTACCAATCTTTTATGCCATGGCTCAACGTATATCTTCTTGGCAAAAATGTTTACGTGTGACGGTTTATGTGTTGAGATTTGCTAAGAAGCTAATGTCTCGTGGTTTTCCTACCAGCAACGATATGGCTCAAGCGGAAATAGCAATTATTCGATCATTGCAATCTATACACTTTACGGATATTATAAAGGTAATACAATCGGGCAAACCGTGTTCAAAACCAATCCAAAAACTTAGACCAATCTTGGTTGACGGTATAATACGTGTAGGTGGTAGACTGGACAACTCAGACTTGACGTTTGATCATAAACATCCAATGCTTTTACCACAGAAGGATCATATTGTTAATTTAATAATAGATTATATTCATCGTCAAAACTGTCATACAGGTCCACATTTACTATTGTCTTTGCTTAGACAACATTTCTGGATTTTGTCTGGACGTAATATAGTTCGGTCTCGCGTTCATGCATGCAATTCTTGTTTTAAATCTCGACCAAAAGCTTGCATTGCACCGGTCATGGCTAGTTTACCGAAATGTCGATTGCAATTATCTAAGCCTTTTGCTCATACCGGACTCGATTATGGCGGTCCTATCAATATAACGTTGACCCGTCGGCGAGGAGTTAAGAGTCAGAAAGCTTATATCTGTACATTTATATGTCTTACAACGCGAGCAGTTCATGTGGAAGTAGCTCCTGATTTAAGTACAGAGTCTTTTCTTAACGCTCTTAAGAGGTTTCTTTCACGAAGGGGTCCTGTGGAAAAGTTGTTTTCGGACAATGGTACCAATTTTGTTGGTGCACGGACGTATCTTAACGAATTAAGGGCATTTATCCGTTCTAAAAACTATAATGAACAATTTAACTGTGAGTTGGCTAATCGATGTATTAATTGGCAAATGATACCACCAAATGCGCCGCATTTTGGCGGAAGTTGGGAAGCCACAATAAAGGTTTTTAAGACGCACCTATTTCGGGTTATTGGCCGTCAGATCCTCACTTATGAGGAATTACTTACCGTGCTCTGCCAAATCGAGGCAGTTCTTAATTCGCGCCCCCTAGGGCAGGCTATTAGTCCGGACCCATCTGAACCTGTTGCTTTAACACCGGCTCATTTCCTACATAACGTTCCTTTAAAGTCGTTGCCAGCTACGCCTGTTTCAGATAAAGTAGATCACCTGATCTCGCGGTATTTACTTTTGGATAAGTTAGTTCAATCATATTGGAGTAGGTGGAGTTTGGAATATCTACACACTCTACAAGCAAGGGAAAAATGGTTAACTGATCCTGGGCCAATTAAGAAGGGTACCGTAGTATTAATTATGCAAAACAATACATCTCCTTTGCATTGGCCATTGGGGGTTATCCAGGACACTTACCCGGGAACTGATCGTCGAACTCGCGTTGTTCAAGTTAAAACAAAATCTGGTACACTTACACGTCCAATTATTCGGTTATGTCCATTACCGACACAGTAATTTTTATTTTTCCATCTTACATTCTTTTTATATATATTTAAATAATTTAAGGTAACTTAATTTAACCAGTACTTCTAATTTCGTGGTTGAAGTTTCTGGACTATATGTTAGCTGTTAGTTTGAACTTCTATACTTCTTAGTTTAAGTTTCATATCTATATATGTTAACGATTAGCATAGAACTTCTGTACTTTTTAGTTGAAGTTTCTCGTCTATATGTATTAGCATAGAACTTCTGTACTTCTTAGTTGAAGTTTCTAGTCTATATGTATATTAGCATAGAACTTCTGTACTCCTTAGTTGAAGTTTCTTACTGATATATTAGTTATATCCATTACTTTTTTGTACATTTTTTGAAAGGCAGTCTTTCAACCCGGGGGCGATGTTTGGGCCGATTCATTACTGGATTTCTTAATCACCAATGACGGGTACGGAGCCTCTCACAACCAATCGGCGCGCGTTATTCCCGGCCGATTTTTACTTCAAACAATCATACGACAGTTATTGTTTGTTGCTCCTACACTACGCATATAAAAAGTTCGCTGTTCTATAAGACTGTTGTGTTTTTACCACGTATATCTAAAACTTTGATATATACAAAACTGTACATTGTGCTCGCCGTGCTACTTGTGTATTTTGTACTAATATAGTGCCGTGCTGAACAATTGTACTTAAACGGTGACACGTGCATATGTGTCGCGTGGACGGCGCTGCGACGGATACGTGCTCGAGCTTCACGGTCTGGGCCTTAGACCACCATCAGGTTAGTGAGAACGTTCTTCGCCCTGTAATTGGTGAGAGAGGATCCAGCGGTGTAGGTGTAGAATTTACTACATACTTTATAATTACTTAAAGGATTAATAAATCTACTATATGGTCCAAATTTTTCATCCTATTAAGTATTTTTTTTTGTTATTTATTTTTATTGTTATTTATCGCCAAAGGTCCAATATATATATGTATATATATAATATGCCTGATTGAGGTTCAGATCAAAAGTATTTTATTTAATCTGGGCTCTAAGATGTTTTTGAACGTCAAAATAATCTAGTCATCGCGAAGAACCGACAATAAATTCGATCTGGTTTATCATTTATTTTGTACATTATTTGTATTTTCTTTTACTTGACTTTACAATCACAGTCGCAATCGTTTTTAGTTGATACATCCATTATATCCACATCCATATACATTTTCGGTACACAGAAAAAGATAATTTCCGGACATCACGATGTTTCACGTAATGTTCCACACTATAATAATAGCCTTTTGACACCAAAATCAGCCTAACATGGTTCTTAAACTGGCTATCCGGCGAATCGGTAGTGTGCTTTGATATTTTATTATAGAACCTAACACTATTACCAAAAAAACTGTTACAAATAACCCTAAAACATGAGATGGTTAATTTATGATTATTTCTAATATTCAATTCGTGCCGATATTTTGCTAAATGTAGTTTATCTAACTTTTTGGAGTATTTAATAACTTATCAAGAATATATTCAGAAGGCAGAATTAAGATACCAAAATCCTGAAAAAACTTCGACTACAATGATACGTGAGGTCCTACTCGTACTTGCTATTGTATTCGATATGCACATAACTTTGGAAAATTATAGGAATGATTAGTAGTTATTCGTACATATTTTCTGACAGTCATCGTATGATGGTACAGTTTAATTTTTTCTGATTAATAATTTTCGACGCGTTAGTCCGCAATTTCCTTTTGTGAAAGTGTTTTTATTGTTCATTAGTATATATTTAATCTGGATAGGCAGTGGAATATTTGAGATGAATAAGCTCCGATATCGTTTGATCGATCAACATGAGAGTTAGCACAACGAGCAGTTTTCAGATGGTGAAGCGATGATGGCTCAGTTGGTAGTATGTTCGGACACAGCGTCGAACGACGTAGGTTCGAATCCAAGCAACTGAGTCGGAACTTTCGGTGAAGGAAAACATCGTAATGAAACCATACTATGGTGGTAGGGCTTTTTCTAAGTCCGCCTGGCTAGCTACCAATGTCATGTTGAAAATCTTTCGCCAAGCACCTGTTGGTGTGTTCCGGCAGCTGCACTTGAGAGCCTGTCTCCCCCTCTAGGTTTGCGTGACTACCATCTTAGACCACATCATCAATTAACATGAAATGAGAATGTACTCAAATGCTAACCTATAAGGTACAAAAAAAAGTGTCAAGAAAAAATCTTATCCAAATCAGCTTAGCCGTTTAGGATATTATCGCGAACAAACAACAGATATTTCAATTTTATTTATATGCACAAATTATTATTTATGTAGTACTATTAGTTTTATCATATTTATTCTATGCACATTAAAATCGAGCTATTTGCAATATGGAAATTTGCGAATCACTAAAAGTCGACAGTTTCAAGAATTTAGTACATTAATTGCACTTCCAATACATTGTAGAGAATTTAAAGTTTCTTTCTCACAAAACTTAGATAATCTTTTGCATTTTTTAGTACAAATAATAAACACAAATTAGTCATCTCATGTTTTAGATCAAGTAAGACCAATTACACTTTTAGAAATATAATAGTCTTAGGTTTTATAATACGGTTGAAAAGCAAATTACTGATTTGCCAGACAATAAGATCAAAGTTCACGTCTCGCGGGCTACTTTAAAACGGTTATTATTATAGCGTGGGTCAATATGTGGATGACAGTTATGTCTTGAAATGATTATATTTCTATACAAATACAAAAAATATAGGTAAATTGCTTCTACAGCTTAACATATGAATATATATATATATATATAAAAGATAGACCCCATTGGGTTTATTGTCGACTCTTCTCTATGAAAGGGTAATTTTCCGAACCTGTGATAGTATTTCAAATAGCATAAATTTAGTAAGTAATAACTTTAAGCTAAAATGTAATAAAAGCTTTAATTTAATTTGAGTATTCATTATCTCGCTTATTTTATCTTTCCTGCTTTGACCTCAAGAGACTCTGTAGTAAAGAAATATATTTTACAAAGTATGCCTATGAATTTCACAATTTAGCTCCTATAAAGATTTCGCTCGAGTTAACTTCGACTTTAATCCTATGTTAGATAAATAATACGCCTGTCATTATTTATTATTAGTATAAACAAAATACATCTGTCTACCATTTTTGATCGACTCATGTGTTAAACAAATTCTAGAACATTTAGATATGAATTTACAAAGTGATGTTAATCCGTATACAGTTGGAAACTGAGTCATTGACGTCATTTTGTTGTAAATCATGATTATCGGTAATTTTGTAAAGGTCACGCAGACACATCTCGCTTAAATAGCGCAATTAATAGTAATCAATCGATTTATGATATTTTTGTTCGATGACGTCGTACAGGTTAATAACGTCTGAATAACAAAAAACCTATGGAATAATATTTACTATTCAATGGTATCTATTAAAATGTACTACCTACCTAGCACTTGAGATTGTATATAAAGAAAAATAAATGAAGAATCGTGATTTACAGATTCTAGCACATTTATATTTAATAATAAAAACTCTCTATATTCTCAAAATATAAAAATAGCCATTTTTTTCCTAATAGCGGCGTTGACACTATCTTAATAGTGACTCTTTTTGTTTTTTGTATTTGTCACCAACGCTAAGGCAATTGTTTGTTACACTATGTAACTATTTAGTGCGGAAATACACATTTATTTGTATAAAAAATCTTACTTAATCGAAGTAGAGATAACATGGCAACACATAGGGCATAAAACATTAGTACATACGCTGAGTGTTCATACTAAAAGGATACAAAAAAAATTTTAGAACAAAATTCTACTAGACTTAATATTATTTTTAATGTTTTCTAGGAACCCACTGAACCGGAGCTGAGTGAAAATATACATGACGTCAAACAACACAATAAACGTTGTCCGCAACTACAGGACGACACATATGTTGGCGATTTGGACTGCCTTACTTTAAGCATATTCGTACCTAATAACGCTGAAAAAGCAGGAGTACTCTTCCACATTCACGAAAGCAATTTCGTTAAAGGAAGTGGCGATCCGTCGGTGTACGGACCTGAATATTTCATTAACAAAGGAGTTATACTAATTCTACCAAACTATAGATTAGGACCGCTCGGATTCTTGTGTTTACAGAATGCGACTGCACCAGGAAATGCTGCACTTAAAGACTTAACGTTAGCATTAAAATGGACGAAGGAAAATATTGCAGCATTTGGTGGAGATCCATCAAACATCGTTCTCAGCGCTGACGGTACTTCCGGTTCACTGGCCGGTTACTTGGCGTTGTCTTCAAAATCACGAGACTACGTTAGTAAAGTTATAACAGAAAGTGGTGCCGTTCTTTCTCATTGGGCTTTAGACAGAAATCCTACTATCACTGCGGAAATATTGATAGAGAAAATAAGGTATCTAACAATGTACAACAATAGTTTTGAAGCGGCTGACATTGAGACTATAATACTTGCAGCGAAAAACATAAACATTAGACCTTGCTTAGAGCATAGTAATAATCCATTTCTTTCAAACACTCCATGGAAATTATTATATACAGCAACGACCAATGTAACTTTTATGATTGGTTCGGCTAGTCACGCTGGTGCACATGAAGCTTTCAGTCTCTCAGAAAGTAACATTGAACAGTTTAATGAAGACTTTGGAACATTTCTACCAAATGATCTAAGCTTCAAGAGTGCAGAGGAGAAGTCAAGCGTAGGGCACAGAATAAAAACTCAATACTTTGGCGAAAACGTCATCGGTTTACAGCATATTGAAGAAATGTCACTATGTTACACGGACTGTTGGTATACGGGACCCGCGATAAGAACAGCGCGAGCTCTAGTGCACGCCGGTGCTACAGTGTATTTTTATGAGTTCGGTTTCGTCGGAGACCTGAACAGAGAACTGGAATCTATGAAATGGCCCGTAAACGGCACTGTTCGGGGAGATATCGTGGGATATCTCTTTACGCAGGATGGCCTACTAGCACCAGAAAACACGGCAGAAAAGCACATGATTGATACGTTGCTAAATCTATGGGTCACGTTTATTGAACAAGGGTAAGATTACAATACTCATTATTTTTTATACCAATCCTCTTATCTTCCCTAGTGTCTGTGTAAACTTTACATAGAAAATTTTGTATTTCAATCAATTTTAACATACTTTAATTAAATGTTCTACAAGTAATTGTAAAATATTTCAGACAACCAAAAATAGAAAATGTTGAATGGAACGGACTAAATGTAACTGAAGATACACAGGAAGAGTGGTTGTCGATAGGCGCGAACATAGAGTTGAAACGAGGCTTGCACATTGATCGCATACAGCTATGGACCGAAATATACAACGACCACTTCATCGAGAACTACAACTTCGCGATGCGACTGCTCCCCGACAGCTACACAATAACCATTCCGTTTTTTTTAATATTTGGTTTTTCCCAAATTCGTATTTTTCAATATACAATTACATAATTATTGTATATTTATATGAGACGACGGACTTATTTATGCATTTTATGATTTCTTGTTATGACGTCATTAGACCAAAGTAAATAATAATAATTGTGTACAATATGTTATGTTATACAATAGACCCGTAAAATCTTTTTTTTTCTATTATATACGTCCGAAAACTAAACAAACGAAAAAAAAAATTATGTTTACAACAAAAGCTCATATCGCGAAGTGTAAAATGCAAAAATATAATGTTAATGTTGGATTAGGATTAATTATAGCCATGTACCTTAACCATTAAATGTATGTGGTATTTCAATAAAGCATTCAAATGATGCTAACTTTGATTAAACCCACCAGTAATTATGTCATCAACCAACGGTTTATGTTTTCAATATAATTGCGTTGTTTAATATAGTAAATTCAATAACAAACATTATATGGAATTCTGCAAAGCGTTTGACTTATTAGATGGCAAGCTCTATTTCGTGTGACATGTTCGGTTTCGCATTCCTATGGTTAGCGTTCGACACGGGCCTGGTCTTTGGTCTATACAGGGCTCACCGCGACGTGATGACGACACAGGGTGTGGTGCGCGGCTACTTCGACCCGGTGCCGCCCAGATACACGTATCTCGGAGTGCCCTACGCTAGGCCGCCCACGCGACAACACAGGTTTAAGGTCGGCAGATTCATTTGTTTGATAGGTTCGACATTTCATTTGTTTCGAGCTTCTTGATTTCCATCGACACGCGTTCCTTTGTTTAGCATTTCTTTTGCAAAAACGCTCTATGCAAATTCAACACAGGCACATTCTTATAGTATTTACTGTACGGTTTAATTTCCTTGGTTACACTAATTTCTTGTTTGTTTTATACGTGTTTTTTTTATATTATAGGGGGCAAACGAACAGGTGGGTCACCTGATGGTAAGTGATCACCGCCGTTCATAGACACTAGCAACACCAGGGGATTCGCAAGTGCGTTGACGGCCTTTTAAATATATGGGCCTCCGGCGCTCTCACTGACCGAACCAAACGCAACAGTGCAAGCACTGTTACTTCACGTCGGTTTTCTATGAGAGGGTGGTACTACCCCGCGCGTCGGGCGAGCCGACCCATTCATGCTGAAACCAGTAATAGCTTCAGCGTAGCTCTACCACCTACACCTACGTGTTTTGTGTCATATTTAAGTATAATTATACTGCAATGTTATATACCATCTGCATAGTTGATTGGTCCATAAACAGTGGTGCAGTTACTCTCAAAATCAAAATATATATTCTTATTATAGTGATAATATTACTGCACCACTGTAACAAGCCTTTAAATAAATAAATAAGCAACGTAGAAACTATACTCAACACATGTTCAAAACACGTTGAGCTTTAAGGCAATATTTTATTTAATAGCCTGCGTCAATAAACCCACATTAACATGAGACGCTTCAATTTAAATCTCCGATATTGTTGGTAACTATCTTACATGGAAGAGCAGTTCTTTTAATAAATAATGCGGTAAGACAATATATTATCATATTATTTTTGTTGTTCTTTAAATCCAAAGAAAGAAATAATTAGAAGTGTACTTTTACATTCTATATATGTATGTTTTCAATTACACAATGGTGGTAGAGTGAACGAAGTAATATCCCCCTTAGGGAAATGAACGGATTACTTTCTTTATATCCTTGAGTGTCTCTTGTGTGTCTAGTATTTAAAGTACACACATGTACAACAGTTGAGTGATTCAATACGTAAACTATGTTATTTAACTGGATTTTCAGTTTTTCACTATGGAATGTAATATAATATATTATACTAGCCTTTGCCAGCAGTTCACTCGCGGTGAATCTAATCTATCACTCATGAATAGTACTGTACATTTTACTGGATGAAAGATACCGTATGTCTTCTTCCGTACCTTTGATAACGTGTATCCAAAATTTAATGTTTAGGGTTTTTAAATCATTTATAATATTTGTTAGGATGCCGTAGCGAAAAACTAATTTTATGTCTTGATGCGATTCATAAAATTATAATGTTTCTATCCACAGTACGACACCGTCATTGCACTTTGCCTGATCGTAACAGAGTATAGTACAAAAATTATTCCGATTATCCGAGAATTACCGTAACGGTATATTGCCATGAGAGTGGTGATCACCATCGACTCGAATACAAATGTAGGAAAGCCAACAACAAGAAATTTAACAAATCAAAGAAAGACAGCCAACTCATATATATTCTAATTTTAATGTTTTTGAAAATTGTTACAGTCAGGTGGAAAAATCCATAAGAATAAGCAATATTGCTATTATTTCTTGACAACAAGAAATGTAATGGATTTTCTTACAAGTGAAACCACTACCACAAATTTATGTACCTCTACGTAAAAATAAACTCACCTGTGAAAACGAATAACTTATCGGCAACGTAATTGGACAGCTTTTTGATTACTCTTGTCAAATTGATTTAACAGTTCATTTGGAAAGAAAAAACTCTCGATACATCAAACACACATAACTTGAGTTTGTATAAAAACTGCTACTACCTGTGGCATTAAACGAAGTATCACTGACTGCGGTATCCATAAACTATCAAAGCACAAGTTCACAGAATTCAACCTGCCGCATTAGGCAAAACATCAAATGATGCTTAGCCTAATGACTAACCTTCTAATGAGAAGGCTTCTGAAGAGGTGTGACCTTGACAATCCGAAATGCGCAATGTTTGGTTTTAGGCGAGAACTGATTCATTAAAATATGCAAATGATCACAGGGAAATAGAATGATGAGTCATAACTACAAAGCGAATTCCGCAAGATCTGCAGTGAAAGTTACTTGCTGCTAGACTGCATTTGTGTTATTGAAACACGAGCCGTTGACTCGCATTGCTCTAGTATATCATATATGTATACAGATTGCACATTTTTCATTATTTAGGTTAGCTCTACAGATGTACGAATAGTGTAAAAATCGAACAAAACTTGTTCAATTCGAAAATCTTTCAATTGAAATTAAAACCATTGTTTAATTAATCTGAGTTTAACAATAATATAATAAAATCGATTAAAAAAACCTTTGCAAAAACTCGTCACACACACAAAAATAGTTAGCTCACATTTTTCTTTCTTCATTTTTTTTTGTATATCCATGTCATTATTTATATAACAAAATGCAGTTAACATTGTTTATTTCAAAAATTTACAAAATATTTTTGACTGTTACGCGATATTACCGATATTATTTTGATAAAACAATAAATTGTCGCAGTGGTTTAGGTATCATAAATTCGTTGCCATTCTAATTTTTATTATGTACATCTATTTCACTTGTTAACTGCAACAGCGCAAAGAAAATATTATATGAATAGTGAAATACATATAATAGGAAAAACACAGCAAGCCTCCACGTGTAGTGAACAGGACAAATACTTTTTTTATAACACCTCAAACAATTTGGTTTTGTTCCACGCAACCGTGTCTCGAAGGCACCGAGACCTCCACCACGATGGGATGGCATCTTTGAAGGGATATATCGAGTGAAATGTCCACAAAGATCAGGTGGTGATGAGAACTGTTTGGTAGTGAACGTTTTCACTCCAGAATATGGTACATCTCTACCTGTGCTCGTCCACGTTCACGGTGGAGGATTTGAAAGCGGGTAATAACAAAATTTATAAATAACGGCCTTTTTCTACACTGATCGAATATCAAAAAGTTTTCAAGTTTTTATTGATTGCAATGGAATAGAGATTTACTAACAAGGAATGTAATGAATGTTAAAGCTGTAAAAGTAAATAAAGGTTAATAAAGACAATTAATGGACACTGTCGTATACAGTCCTGAAGTATGATATATGTAAAATAATGAACATCTTATAAAAGATTCCTAGAGTACATGATCTTATTTTAATCTTAAAAATATATAATTTTTATTACTATTTATGTATTTATTTTACAATTGTTAGTAAAACTTACAGCTAAATTAACATTAGAAAATAATGTATAGGTTACATTGAGGGCCATTTACAAATTTTCACTAATAGAAGAGTTTAAGAATTATACTAGCTTCCTTCAAAGTTGTGTCTTTATTTTCAATCAGTGTTATTATTTTATTGAATATATATAATAAACGCTGTCTAAAGTTGACTTGATCTATACAAATATTTGAATTTTTCAGATGGGGTCCTTATAAACCACCATTAAGTGTCCTTAAAAATAATATAATTATAGTAACTTTCAATTATCGTCTCGGAGCATTAGGTTTTCTCTCTTTGGGAATTCTAGAGGCTTCTGGTAATGCTGGTTTGAAAGACCAAGTAGCTGTGCTTTACTGGATTCAAAGGAATATAGCCAATTTCGGAGGAAACCCTTTAGATGTCACAATTTATGGAACAGAGTCTGGAGCTGTGTCAGTGGAATTACTAATTTTATCAAACTTATCTAAAGATCTATTTCACAAAGTTATTTTAGAATCAGGTTCAGCACTATCTCCTCTAGCTATGGCTTATGATCCATTTTTGAGAGCAGTTAAAACAGCAAAAAACCTTGGTTATGAAGGCCCTGAAGAATCTCAACTTCTTTTAAGCTTTTATAAGAATGTTCCAGCAAGTAATTTAATAAATATTACTGAAGAATTTTTACCTTGTCTTGAAACAGTACCTTATTATTCCCATAGCATATTAGATGTAGATCCATTGGAGGTTTTAAAAAATGGTAATTTTCACAAAGTTCCGATGCTGATAGCATACCAAGATATTTTAATAATTAATGCCATGTTTGATAAAGCACCTGAAAACTTTGATAACTTACTACCAAGCAATTTAGAATTTGGTAATTATAAAACAAAGCACAGAGTAGCAGAACTGGTAAAAGGTTTCTACTTTGATGGTGATGAGAGAGTTTCTCAAAAATATGTCAATTACATACAGGACATAACTACTGAATATCCCATTGTAAAGTCAACTAATTTGCACGCTGTAAAAAGTTCTCAACCTGTGTATTTGATGAAATTTTTGAGGAATGCTGCAGATTTCCAAAATGGGTTTGAAGATATAGTAGATTTCATTTACACTAGTGAAAATGTTAGTAATGACATTGGACTTATTGGAGAAACATTGAATACATTCTGGAGCAACTTCATAAAATACAGGTAATATATTTTTCACTCAAAGCAATTGAAACAACCACTAATAGACTATTACTTCAATGTCTTAACTCCATTTCATTATTATTAAGATGATTTTGGTTGCATCAGTTAACATTTTTTCTCACATTTTTAATATAACTTCTAAATTCTCTAATAAATAAAGACAGTATGTGAAACTTTACTTTTATATAGCTTATATATCAGAGTAACATATAGACTATAATCTATAAATATAATAATAAATGTCAAGCAAATTTGCAAAAATCTTGCTGTCTGAGAGTTACTTCTGTGTGAGCCGAACAAACCATTCCATTCATATAAAGATAATGTATGGTATCATAATCTATGAAGATATAGACGTGGTTGATGATATGTACCTGTTAATATTAATTTACGACACAAGTATAAAAACATTACTAAAAGAATTGAAAATAAACTACACTAGCTACTTACTTACTACAAAAATGAGCAGTTTGAACAATTTATGATATGGGGCCCTCGTGAATCATTAAAGACTACATTCCAGAAGTTTGGCATCCTAAGTCTGCCTTCCTAATACATACTTGAAAATCTAATGTAAATACCAGAAATAATAACAAATTGGTCATTCCATGTTTTAAGGTCACTAGGACCGGTAACAGTGTTTTAGGTAATAGTGTTAGGTTTTAGAACAAAATTCTAAGCACATTACCGATTTACCGGATACTAATTTCAAGCACCATGTCAAGCCGGTTTTAATATCTAAAGGCTATTACTGGGTGAATCAATATGTGAACGATGGTGAATTCTGGAAATGATGTCCTCTCTGTGCATGTACTAAAACCGAATGTAATTATTTGTATCTATGTTTAAAAATATGAGTTATAATATATTTAATGAAAAGATAAACAAGATCGAGATCTTGCCTGTTCTTCTCAATGACTGGGTTGTTTTTAGAACCAATAGTAACTTTGACGTTTATAAGCATCTTCTCGAGACATAAACTGAATAAAGTATTTATAACTTTGACTTTTGATTTTGATTGCTGGCAACTTAGTATATGTTAATTATCTTTATAATAATGGTGTAGATAAAATAAATCAATTTCAATTTTCAGTGATCCTACACCACTGGCTACATCGCTGACTCCAATTATATGGGAACCAGTAAATGCAGAAAAACTCAGTGGCAAAACTAAGATAAATTTGCTACCAGAATTGATTTTTGGAAAAATGCCTATGATGTCAACAACTCCTTTGGGCCAACAACTGATTTTTTGGGATAGGATTTATGACAATTTTTACAAAATACATAAACCATAGTTAAAAAATTACTGATTCATAATTAAAACTAAGTATGTGTAGGAAGATTATTTCAATTAATGATTTATTTTTTCATATGATCTCAGAAAGTCACTTTCGTCTATATTGATATACTACTGTCATAAAAGTCAATAATAATTCTAAATTAAATAATTCTAAATTTCTTTAATGTTCATTCATTTTTCAATGTATGTTTATGTCTACCGTACTAAAATATTCTAATGAGGGAATTTCTTTGAATGATAAAACGATTACAGTTTCCTTTGTAGTATTTTATTATAATTTGAAATTGTAAATTCAACTTGAATACAAAAGTAAAATTTCTTTGAATTGCTGAAACTTATTTTCAAAGAGATAATATAATGATATAATACATATCGTAATTAGTTTTTCTTTGTTTACTTCTCTTTTTAACACTACCACAAATATTAAGACTTATAAAATATATTTAAATGAATAAAAAATCGTTAAATGGTATTCTATGTACAGACATCATTCTATATTCTTCAAGAATGATATTTAATTGATTACTTACTAAACTAACTGAATATTTAAATTTTCAATTTAAATAAATCAAGTATGTTGCTGTTAGTTGTTATAGTTTTAAGATTCCAACTATCATTATTGCCATCACACCATTTCACTTCACTCCTGAATATGGGTTTGTTTCAAGCAAGCCAATATAATTGAAATTTTATTTAGTATATCCAATCATTCCCACCCATATGCAATAAAAGCTGACATGAAATATGAAAAATAATTTGAATAACCTATATCAACATAACATTTAACTCTCCAATCACATTCTTAGAATTATTGCTACATAAGTATCCACTTACACAAAACATGTGTTCAAGAGCATAACATAAAATGATTTGAATTGCTAGTAGGATATTTCAGTTTGTTTCTAAGCGGGAGTTACGAAATTTACTAAAAAAATCTATTATTATCTATACCTACATGACATTTATACATCTGATTTCATTAACATAAGAAAAACATAAACTTTTAGCTTTAAGTGACAAGCAATGAATGTTAAATATAATTGTGTTTATCTTCATAATAAAAGTTGAAAGTCTAGGCGGTAAAGATGAGTGACATGAGCCGCATTGCGGTATCAAATCAAAAAATGAATTTTGTTAACACTCCTATACACATAGAACGAAATGTAGAAGAAGATATTTATTTAAATCATATGCTTTATCGCTGATCACGCATTTTTAACATAAACTAATAGTCATATTCATAATGAAAACCTTCTGTGAAGGCGTAACATCGTATCGACGTCCTCAAAAATAAATATTACCGTTACCTGAACTATCAGCGAGATTCGCAGCGCAACACGGTGTCCAACTGGTTCTGTTCTGATGATGTACTATAACATAGCTGTTCCATAAACTATATCACAATAATTCACCCACTTCTCACACAATTTGTACAATAAAATCAACAAGTAAACTACAAAAGTCGAAACATGTACATAGCACCCGTCACATCGTTTGTGACATTTCGTCTGATTTTATTACGTTCAGAAACTTATAGCGCGAGCTGACTTTCACTTGTTGAAATTTTAGGTTGCTTTAAGTTTTATTATTGAACGTATTTTAACTAAAGAATTTATAAGTTGTTTACTTATAAATTCCTTGATTTTAACCTAAATATTATTTTTTTATTTTTAAGCATAGATAACACACTATTTTATCTCTATTATTTCTTATCCAACTATTAAACATTATTGACACCATTATCAACTGTGTAATGATTTTAAAGTGTTTTATAAAAACGTTCTGTTTTAATTAGTGATCTAAAACATGGTGGTCCCAATCTGTAAAATTTTCAGGGAGTGACATCTCAGAGTTCATGTCCATATTATGCCTAATCAACATCACTCGTGCACAATAACCTAAAAATATTACGTAAATTGCCACCAATAATATACAATGTGTTTTTTTGAAATGACGTAAGTATATGAAATAAAATAAAAACCACGTGATACTCTAACATTTCATCAACAACTCCATTCATTCACATTTCTAGCTCACGATACCACTATTTCTTCCCATGATAGCCATTATCCTGAAGATAGGAAGACATTATACTTTTTTCTTTCTCTTTAATTTCGTTAAGGGTTTGTTCAAAAAGAATATTCCACCCTCATCCATACAACAATTAAACAAACATCTTACAAAAGAAAAGATCAACAAAAAAGAAATTAAAAAAAAAAACAGAAACACTCAATCACGTTCTTGCCCTTATACCGACGTCTACCAAATTATAAATTAATTTGGCATCTTCCGATGCTGGGCGTGACAATATTTCATTACAAAAGTCTATATTATAGTTCTCCTTAAATATCTCCTCCTTTGAGAATGGTTCCGGACACATTCCATTAAAATATGATACACATATTTTTCTTGGTGACAAATTGTACATTTACTACTTTTGCTTCTTTTCATTAAAAAGTTAAACTCATTCAATGGAATATGTCCAGAATGAATTCTCAAAGCTAAGACAATCATGTTCCTTCTCATATTGGAATCTTGGGACCATGGGATCTACCTCAAAGATGGTTCGATCGTCTTATACCATACATTGAGTGTATTTCTTTTGAACTCAGATATAGCATCGTGGTATATTGGTATGCAATCATATATATTTCCATCTCCTATCACTCCTTTCTCAAATTAGTCCACCATTTCATTACTCTTTCATCCAATATAAGAAGGCATCCACTGTTACTTGTAAAATAGCCTGGATCGGGAACGCATCAAAGTATGATTTGGAGCTTCAAAAGAGTTAACAATTTACCAAAACTGAAAATACCATGACTCAATATGAGCTTTTACTATAATGTTTTAGCGCCTACTACGTATAATATTAATGTTTATCTGAAAAGGAAATGCTATATTTAGTTTGTCATGCAGGTTTACACTGTATTTAAAAGAAATATATTTTTTTTATAAGAATTAGCTCTTTATTCTGAACGTTTTACATCGAACATAAGTAGGAAATGAGTTTTAATTTATGTAATACATCCCGTAGTTCAGTGTGCCTTTTGACATAGGCCACCTCAGATATTTTCCACTGGGTTCTGTCCTACTTCCACTGTGTTTCAGTTGTAAGTTTTAAATCATCTTTCCATCTAGTTAGTTGAAGTCCTCTGTTTCGCTTGCCATCTCTGGGATGCAAATCTGTACCTATTTTACTTAATTTGTTTTGAGGGTCTCGGGTCATATGGCCTGTCTATCTCATCTCCACTTCTGTTGGTCTATTCGATTCATAACATGAACTACTTTAATTTCGGTGTTAGATGGTATCCTTGTGTTAAGCCTTTTTCGACCTTGAACTATTTTCCTAGAGATTGAAGTTGGATCCTTGTTTCTCTCTTCGAGTAGATGTTCTCTATAATATTAATGTAATAAGGTTTTATGGCTTATGCTTTCAAAGGCTTTGGAGTATTCAATAAATGCTATGTACAGATTCTTATTATACCTATTCTATTTTTTATTATTTGTTTTACTGTATGTACGTGACACAAGTTGAAGTATTTTCAACTCAAACCTGACATGAATTCCTCTCTTGGGGTTGGGCACACTTGCAGCAACGAGGTTTCGATCGGACTGCAATTTGACATGAGCATAGCGGCAACAAGCCATACATTGAATTGTAGGGAATTAATAAATATCCACTGGCAGAGAAGTGTGTAAGGAGAAATTCTTTCAGTAGGAACCCAGTCAACCTTAACATGAGTTGCATCTTCTCTGCTCTAGACTCTGAACAAACTCGTTCGTTGAGAAGTCAATAGACCCATTGCGAACAAGACCCATTCTTGTAATATTAAATATAGAAACCGTTGCAGTATATTTATATTCTGTTAGGATATTGTTATTTAAAAAAGTATTGGCATCCATCGTTAAAGTGAACTCCACGGAAATTTTGTTTCTCCGAATGTGCGTTGTCACGAGCTCATGATGATATATATTTTTGACATTTTATTTAAAAAGAAGTTACCAGGTAGAAGGTGTAAATAAAAAACTTGATTTCCGTTGAGGAATGTATTGTTTATTTACATAAGTAAGTATAGTATGCAAAAATGATCTTAAATATATCAATTCCAGAGAGGATCCTTTTTAAAACCGCTTTCACGACCATTTATAATATAATCGCTTAAAATATTTAATGGCCTGTAGATACTTATCAGACCGATATAATATTGATCTGAACATAGTAATATATACTATAATCATACAGATTTCGCTACAGTAGGTACCACTAGCATGACTCAAGATACTAAACGCTACTATGACATATCAATATTATTTATAAATTATAAAATAAACTGATCCTTATAACATGATGCCGCAGTGTATGCTAGCTTTGCAGACGTTAGGAAGACTAACAGTAGGTAATTAAACACTGAAAGCTTTATCTAAATGAAAAATATCATCTAGAGTTTTTGCCAGGAACAATGCCAGACATTATATCCACTCTTTTAAACATAATATCGTGAAGAGTAGCGAACACATCTGTGAAGAAAATGAAACTCTAGGAAAATTGACGAAAGCACTTGAAATGAGAAATTTTCCTAAAACCACCTCATAACTCTTCAACGCATCACGAATCGTGAACCGTCAGTAACTTGTTTACAATTATTGTGTTGTATAAATGAGGTCTAAAATTCATTTACATTTTACTGTATGAATTTCCATTTTTTGGTAGCAATAATTTTGAGAAACTTCCTTTAACACGTTGTACATATATACTGAATACTAATTATTATCTCTGTATTCTAATAATATGCAAAGTGACGACAGGAATACATAACAAATTAGTTAAATAATCATCTTAAGCTTTTATAATATACTTCATTAGAAACGATAAAAAAGAAACGAAACAGCCCTTAATTAAAACTCACAATTCAAACGCTCGAATTAAGTGGCAAGAAGTTTGTTGGCAATCTGTATGTATATATTATATAGATATAAAACAAAGCACATTATTTTTATAAATAATTTTTCTTCTTGTAAATATATTTATAATATGTATGAAAAGGATAAATTAAATCTAAAAAGTAATAAGTAATGCTTAATGTAGTTTATATTACTCAAGAAATATTTAATTTTGTTTTGTATAATATAACATTATTCTTAGTAGGTAGTTAGTTATAAAAGTTCTGTTATAATTACTTTGCACGCGAATAAAAAGGAACATTTCTATTTGTTTTCCTAAAAAAATAACGTGTGCGTCCATGCGGTATTCTTTTGGTTCCAGAAAGGTGCAGCTAAATTGTTATAAGTCAATTTTAAAGTAAGCTTTATATTTATTACTTTCTGTCATCATTACTGAGAGAATGATACACAACGATTGAATTGTGTCGTCTACAGCACTATGGGACAAAACGGTAGGTATCTCTTTTAACATACTTTTGGTGAAAACAAGCTTTCAATAATATATATGATGAGGATGTTTAAAAGGATATTTTCATAAGAGACGTTAACACAAAAAGTAAACGATACAACGGATTTTATTAGTCAAAATTTACACTTGAAGTTGACAATCGTGAATGCGATTTAAATAATGTAGTAAATTTAAAATGTACTTTGTTAATTCTATGCACTTTATTAACTAAACACAGAGGTGTTTTATATTGTTGGAATCATTACAGTTTTATCAATACAAATTTAAAATCAAATTAATTACTTTTTATCACACATACAAAATTTCAATGTTCTAATTTTATAACAGATCTTGAAAGAGTAATTTATTTCTATTTTATTAGATTCTTAGGTATTAAAAAAAATGATCGAGTCTGCTTTCCCTTTATGCTGGACAAGTTCAAATGAAATAAAAGATTATTTCCATTTAAGCGTTTTATTTAACAAAAAATGTTATGCACAATGTATTTACTGTTTTTGATAAGAATATGGAAACATTGTGGTAAACAAAACATTTTTTGTGGTTACAAGTATGTTCGAAGTTGTTGCAATAGAATTGATAAGATAGATATTTTGTTATCAAATAAATCATCGTGCCGTATAGTTTATTTTCAGCCTTAACCGCAAAGATAATGAACAAATTTGGGTAGTTCTGTTGTTGTACATTGTTAAATGTAGACAAGGAAATGGGAATAGTAATAGTAGTTCTCCTGTCTTATTATTTATTATATGTAATGCGTTTCTAAAATAACTGGAATAAACAACGGTTCTGTGTAATTCTTTAGAACTTGGTAACAAGTATTCTATATCCTACTAACTCGGTAAATTTTGTAAATATAGATATAGAAATACTATTTACTTATATGTGCAAAAATATATTCACTATTACAAATTCTCTTCAATTTACATGGTTCTTGTATAAAATGTAACTACAATAAGACTCTTTGTTTTGTTTGACACTTAGCATTTTAAAAGGCTAAGGTTGTTCTAAATAACCTTCTTCTTATTGTGGGTTTCAGAATATTTTACAACATCTGTTTTAAACCAATATACGGCATGTATTAAAATGCTAATTTTTAAACTTTTTTTAATTACATATTCTTTATATGACACACAAAATTCAGTGCCATAGTGCTGTTGGACATAATAAATTACAAAACGTTTGAAGAAATTGTTATACCGTGTGTCATTTGACTGACAACTTCAATTTATCGAACTTTATATTCCCCTGAAAAGTTAATTATAATACGATGTACGTTTGCAATTTTAATATCTAATGCTAAATAATATCATCCAACTACGAACAAAAGAGGAAGAATATCTAAGAGATCGGTTTGAGTTACACCGCCTGAAGATATTCACAGAGGAAAAGTGAAGTTTACTGGAATACACTGCTCAACAAAGTGTAAGGGACAAGTTATTTTAAAGATTTTATAATATTATTTAGAAAAAGCACTAATGCCATTAGACTTTGTAAATATAACGTGTAAGCAGATTAAATAATTGTTTCAACTGAAAACATTTATAATAAAAAAAACCAAAATTTCCCGAAAGGAGAAGTAAACAATTTACCGGCACTAGCTTTTGTAACCTAAAAATATTGTCTATAATGAAAAGTAATTATGTATTAAATTTCGGTTATGGTTGATATATATGTAAAAACATTTTGAATTTCAAATAAACACTACACTTCCCTGGTTCCCTAGACATAGTTGAGCAGTTTACTATATACTTACTAAGGAGAAGCGAATTGCTTCAGGGAAATCATGTATAAAATGCTCTAATGAATACAGAAGTAATGGTTTCTCCCTTCTGAACTATTAGGTGACATCTATATGAATGCAACTTCATATTTAATTTCATGGAGTTCTAAACCAATAAATATAAGAGGTATTATGAATTTAATACTTGTCCAAAAATATTTAACATTGTCATTAAAACCATTTCACTTTCACAAGCCGTTATGATCTAGTTAGTTGACGTCACAGAATTACTGACAATGCTCAGTGCTATCGACTATAGTAGTCTTCCTCCATCCGAAGAAGAAATAACCGACAGCGAGACCCAGGACTAGTGCTATACAGAGCCATATGTTGTAAGTCATAAACACCAACATCAGAATGTAGGATGCGCTCGACTGTATTATGTGCAAGAATGTCTGAACAGCATGGCCAGAAGACAACATCGAGTATCTGAAAACATATATTTTTATGTAGCCAACACCAAAAATATTTAGCACATACATTTGTACACTACTCATGTTTAGGCTATTTTTTACTGAAACCTAGGAAATTGAATCATCAGGGACTACAGTTACTGGAGTCAGGGTGATTTTAAAGGTTCATTGTTTTAAATTTCCTTGGAAGTTATCTAGGCTAAATCCACTTGATAGGTAAATAAATACCAGCTGATTGTAGAACGTGACGTAAGAACATCAAAAACTTCGTTGGACTTTTCTCTAATTTTACATATCGTTAGTCGTAATTAAAGCGGCATCACTTTTTTTTCTGTCCTCTTCGTATGAGATTGAATTGAATGCCTAACAACTTTCAAATCCGCATAATTATTCCGCTTACCTCTACATCGTTTTTCACTAAACTGCATATAAAAATAGCATATTATAGTTATCCTAAAGAGATTCATAAATCTTGACATTGTCTTTTATTAAAATGTACCTTAATTTATATTCAAACAGAGATAAAATTCATTTCTGACTACGTACGTTTTACGACCATCAAGGGTTTAATACCATACTGTGATTGAGGTACTGTACGTGAGCCATACTGTCATTCTGTGTTGCAGAATACCTATTGCATACAAGATCCTAATCTTTTGCTGTGGTTTTCAAAACTAATAACTGTCAATGACAATTTTCCTGTTTATGTTACAAATACGAACAATCCATGTACTATGTTTATAACAAATCGATATGGAACCGTCAGTTCTTTTCCTTAGTTCGCTCTAAAATTTAATTGCCAATAAAATGTGTCAATTTTAGTATAATACCCGAACGATTTTTTTTTCGTGTTTTGGCACCGCAGAAGCATTTGCCAGTGGTTAATGTGAATGTCAAATATAAATAAAGTATGACATGAATTCGTACACTGACCCATTGATAACATCTCCCACTGATAAATATATTTTCGATAATATTGAAAATGCTAAACGATCGATGGAAGAGTTAAATTGTATAACCATTAATCAGATTTTTTATGTTTTAGCAAGAAGGAATCTAAAGGCAGATTGTGATATATATAAATATTTATTAATTCTACTTAATGAAACAAATTTCCATTTGGAGAGTATTAGCTACCCAGGCAAGCATTAGAAAACATATAACTACCGGACATGCAAATTAGTTCCGAAAGGATCATCTACTCGAAAGGACCGGCAATAATCGAAAGTACCACCAAAATCATGTAATTAGTTTGCCTTTTATAAAAATTATCAGAGAATTGTTTTTATTGCTGATAACCAACAATCATCACCTGGGAGGTAGAATGCTGTGGTAAATTATGCAAAATTTAAGGTATTGTCTACTTACTTGACCACAGTGGGACACCACAATTTCCATTATTTCCGCATTCGCCTTTTGTTATATTAACTCTTGAATCAGTAGCCGATGTCGCCCTCGTGTGCAGCGCTTCTCGGTAGTACTTGAGACCCTCGTAGAGGATGGCTGCGAGGAAGATAGCTACCGCTGAGCCAAACAGTTCCAACGCGTTGGTAGTCTTCCACCCACTGAACAGAATCTCCTGGCAGACGCATGAATGGAACTGAAATGGAAAAATTTTGAAGAATTAGAACAAAAGATCTAAATTTTATATACAAAATAGCATATTTTTAGTCGTTATATTCTAGTTTTCTTTACAAACTTCACAAGAACCTCTCTTCCTTATAAAGAATCTTTAAAAAATAATTTACAGTTTCCCACGCTCTCGCCGACAGTACATCAATATGGTGTTGTTTATAATTTTCCTGCGCGTGCGTATGTCTGTGCCAAAAACATTGTCGCAGGAAGCTACGCGCGTTCCATTTACAATCAGAACTACATATTCGCGGCATGTAGTCATACAAATATATCCACACTTTTAGAATAGATTTATATAATTCATTAATGTTTTACATTAGCTGAAATTGAGTTATGAAACTTTAAATTGGTTATTTTATAGCAAAGCCAAGCTTCTATATAAGTAAACAAGCACGAAATAATTCCTTATGATTGGGCTTTCAATTGATTACTACTAACTCTAATGATGTAGTGTTTTATAAGTCGATTTGACGAATGCATGTTTATTCGGCAAATATTGTAATGAGGATTTTTTTTATCTTTACCATTTCCGAATTACTTTCATGATTTATCATCACAACCTACGAATTATTTATCAATTTTTTTGTGTTTATTACTGTAATGCGCATGAATTACTCTCATAAATATTTTTAAAGAAAATTCACAAGTTCCTTTTTTTTCATATTCGACTATAGTATAATTCTTCGATTTATTAACACGATCAAATAACAGATACGTTTGTTGGTGTTCATTGTTTTCGTATTGCGGACTTCACTCATTCCACTAACACGGAGACACGAATTTCGCACATACTCGTACTAATTTAACGTCTTCAAGAACATTTTGTCAGTTTAACGATAATTTTATCTTTAAACACCTTGATTTTTATAACATTTTCAGGAACTTGAGACGTAGACACAATATTAGTACCCACTAAATCCTAACCTGATAAACCTCACCGTGGTGAGCAATGCATTATACACGGATGCATTATAAGAACAAACTGTAGTTGTTCGTTTAGCTTTTCTCACGATATCGTCCCTTACTGAAAGATCACAGACTCATTGTATGAACAAACTTACAGCGATCAACACGTTATTCAAAGATGCTGTCACTGGGTCATAAAAAATAATTAGGTAATAAATACCATAAGGTCATACGAGATTTACTGTCAAAGGTTATGTAGGGGTAAGCCTATATAGAGTGGATACGTAAATGAAATAAAATTACTCTGTACATCAGGAATAATAACAATAATAAACAACACCAAAATAAAAAATATACAAAAAGATTAACCCGACTTAGTAAGTTGGTGGTTTTCGATGACTT
>JAQQSE010000350.1:0-29543 GCA_035772565.1 Antheraea assamensis
TTGGTAGTCGTCGATATTTTGGATTGCACTGTAGTACCTTCAGCTCCAGTATATCACTTTGGTAGACTACAACAAAAAAAATCTGTACGTATTTTAACATACATAAAGTCTATGCTCAAAATTAATAAGTGGAAAAATAGAGGGCTCAATCATGGTAGCCAGGGCAGAACTTTCTTTATATTTTAACAGTGCTCGTAGCTCTTTTTGCGTTAAGTACAGAATTATTGCAAGGGTATTTTTATTTCATAAAGCTTTTTATATATACCATGATTTATTCTATAAGTAATTTATTACTGTAAGACCTTTATGTACATATTACTTAAATAATATGACCAAAATAGACGCTGTAAAGAATTAATATTAATTACATTTCAATTATCAAATTCAATTAAGATTTGTTTCCATGTGACGCTTAACATTTCTAGTTTATTATCGACATAAATAAAAACCAAATGGCGATTGCATGTAAGCGCAACTCTTCAGAACAACTATAGCTATTTGACTAATTCTTTTTAATTGTGTTTGTAATTGTCAAAACAAGGTTTGTAAGAAAAACAATGTTTAAAAATCGTACGGAAAAATTAAAAATTGGGTTTGAAAATCTACATATAAAAAGTAAGTGGGTCAATGAGATAGAAGATAATCTGAAGATGATTTTTATAAATATTGTCAGAATTGACAAATTGACATCCAGTTTGTTGAGTTGCTATTTTATTTAGATACAGGTCGTACTTTAAGGGGAAGATTTGGTGACATTTTCTTCGTTAGCACATCCGCACGAAGTCGGTGCGGGCAGTTAGTATATCATATATACGGTTAATAATTTGCAGTAATTAAAATAGAAAAGTTATATTTGTGATACTACTGATGTTTCCAGTATTTTCTATTCTAAACTGTCTTCTACTATGTTACTATAAATTTAATATATGAGGTAAAATCTTGCAACGGAATGTAGCGTAGTCATTTTGTATCGAGTTTATCGGCAGAATTTATGGGAAGGCCGTCAAAATTAACATTTTTCCCTGGAGCAAATAATATGAAAATGTCAATATTAATTTCAAGAGATACTCAAACATTATAACTCTCCCGGTGGCTAGAATATATGAAGTGATTAATTCGCTAGCTTTTCCAAAGCATAAACTGCACTTAACAATTTTATTTCATAAAAAAATTAATTGTAATGCTTCTTAAGATTCTCAACTTTACGCAAAATTACAACGTCGTGCATTGATATAAATACAGAAATATTATTAAAAGTACAGATTCAAATATGATTGAATTTTAGGTACTTCAAAACATATAAATTTTTACTTAAAACACAATCCAATCATTATTATCACAAAACTCACACATGTCTTACATATTCACACACTTGCAATTTAACCACCTATTAATTTTTATTTATTAATTATGTTTAAGTCACTGTTGTTATAGTACTAATTATATGAAATTGTGATATATGCGATACGGTTTGTAACCAGTGCAGATGGATACCAATATTACTGTAAGTTATGTACACATTAACTTGGAACATTAAAACATATTATTATTATTATATAAAATGTTATCATTAAGATTTATTTTTTTAAATTTGATAAATCTGACTTTAAAACCATATCCAATAGAAGATAATTAGCTCTTGTTATAAGTAATTATGTTACAGAAATTTTAAATATTACAGGTTTCATGTTCTTTACAGAATATAACATATTTTTCTGCTTTTGTTTGTTAATTTTTGTGTTATGAATTTCATACAATTTTATATGGAGCAAACTTTACAAAAAAAAATGGGTTACTTTTGTGTTACATTCATATTATCCGTAACATATAAAGTTACTATGTAATTTTTGTGTTAAAAGTGGGAGTTTTGGCGGCCTTACTCATCATATACATAATGCCCCATTATCTAAGCCATGGCTGGAGAATGCAACTTTAATTTAAAAAAAGAATTGCTTAACACAGTGCAATGGTTTTTGATATACAAGTATACGGACAGGTAGACAGATAGACTGCGAGATGTTACCCTTTATAATATATTAGCTTCGCACGGGTTTAGTAACTAAATGATATCGAATTTTCCCTTCACAGTACGACCATAAATACCAGAAATAAAATGGCGACTAAACAACCGAACGTCCAATCTTTTAACTTTGCCAATGTTTTTGAGAACTCCCTGGTATTTACGCTCTTAGTTTTTTTTATTATAGAGATTTTGAAGCCAATATTTTTCACTTTTCTATACGATCTTTCTAACATTTTCTTTGAAAAAACGTTTCCCTAACTTAACAAACAAACGCAACAAAAACAGTCGAGGCAGTTATGATCGCCGATAGTAGTGAAAGCTCAAAACAGTCTTTTTTTAATTTTTGAAATCAATTATATTCCGAATGATTTAAATTTCGTAATGCGTACACTGAAATTGTTAACATTAGTCTAGTTGTCACCTCTATTGGTACTCCGAGCACTAATTATAAACATTTTTATACCGCTTATTAATTAATCAAATATATGATGGAATGCAGAAGCTCAATATAAAAGGTCAATATTAGATGTACACAGGCCTTACTACACATCGGTAGTCTAGCGTAAGTGCAATACAACATGAGTATGTCGTGGTAATCGATAATGCGAACCCATAACTTTTTTCTACTTAAAATCGTTCAACGTGGCTAAAGAAGTTTTCATTTTAAGAATATTATTCAAATAGGTGCAGTGATGGGCTTACATACATTTGGCAATAGATTTGAATGTATATACAGAATATGATAATTCGTTATTGTTATCAAAAGCGTGAAATAATATCCGAATTTAAATTTTGACTAAGCCTTTGAAAATTTTCCACAGACTTCCGTTACACATACAATACACGTTAATTCTCGAGGAATTTAACTAAGCATGAATATGCTGACGATACGGACATATCTCCACTGAAAGCCGATTATGTACCTTTCACTACAACAAAGGACACGTTCACTGGACTTCACATTTATCCCACAAAGGTAAGCAGAAGCCTTTGTAGGTGAATACAAGATACGAAAATCTGTGGACAGTCGACAAAATCACAGTTGACCACGGTAAGAATTGCGAGACTTTAGATTTGCGAATTTTATTTGTAACAAATGATACAAAAGGTGTACATGAAATGAGATTTTTGCCGGAATTCACAAAGGTGTACTTTATGATAATATAATCAAGTTAAAGAAATTATCTGCTTTTTATTTGTTTTGTACATGACAATCTCCGGAACCACGAGTGAGGTTTGAAAACTTCTGTTTTGCATTTTACTAAGCTTATTCGTTACGATCCATAGTCGCGGAGCAATTAACATGTGATATGTATATCAGAAAATACGTCGGAGCTCGAAGGCAGGTTGGTTGCTTAACGTGAATCTATCATTACCGAAGGACGGAAAGTGAATGCCTACACCAATAAGATACCATGCCGCGGGCTTAATTAGAAAAATTAGAACCAAATGAAATCACTTTGCACGCTAAATATTATATAAAAAATGGCGGACCAAAATATAACTACCAAAGAATGTACGAATATAATAATATTATAAATGTCATTCACATTTAGTTTGTTGGTTTATTATGCATTCACACCTTAATTGTTTAAACAATGTCAGGGATATATAAATAGGGTACATTACATTCAGATAATGAGTATTGTTTTTTTTTTCCAAAAGGCAGCCAACAAGCAGACGGCCTATTTGACGTTAAATGGTTACCGTCGCCTACGGACAACCGTAACACCAGGGGCACCACTGTTGTGTTGTTGATCTTGTAGAACGTGTTTCAATTTCTTTTTGAAGAGCTCTGGGGGAATACCGTGCTGGATAACTCATTCCACAACGTTACTGTGCGTCTAAAAAAGCTTCTAGTGAACCTTACGCTTGTCACCATTCTGTTAGGCTTTAGGATATATGAATAAGCAACCACCTAGAGGCGGGTCGTGCGAGTTTGGAACGGTGATGAGGGTACCATATCAAAAAGTTCTTCAGAACACTCTCCGTTATATATGCGATAAAGCACATTCAGAGACCTAATGTCTCTGCGAAATTCTAAAATTCATTTGGGTTATTTTCTATTAGGCTTCAATCTCTTTTTTATTAATTTTATCTACATTAATTTAAGCGATGCCACAGAGTACAAGCTAATGTATAATAGATAATTACTGTTTAGCATATGTACAGTATACAATTTGATTCCAGATACAAAATGTTAAATAACACTCACCGCTCCATAGTTTTCGGTGACGGTATGCACTATGCGTCCGGTCCTGTAATTACTTAAAGTTAGTTCAGAGCTGTTAGGCAAATTTTGTACCCAATATAGAGCGCGTTGGTAGGAGAATTAATTAAACTTGTAAGGTTTTAGTGGGACACTACATGAAATTTGCTCGATCGCCTAAGTTCTTAAACGATACACTGGAGAGTAAATGTTCACATGAAGCCGTGTAAATCAAACAATGAACCATATGTTTATACCAAAATCTATATATATGATAAAAATAAAGTGTTTGAATATAATTTTGAAAGCATTTGAAAGTGTATGTGAAAACGATTTTTTAAATTTTTGTCGGTCTGTCCGGTTTTATTGTTTGTTCCAGGTAATCTCCGAAATGGCTGATCCAATTTTGACGGGAATTTCACTGGTAGATATACCCCAGAAGAAATAATTTTGTGATCTAATATCTTATTAGAAAGACCTCTTCTATCTTCAGAATTACTACTGACTATAATGTTGATTTGTTAGCAATGAGTTGATAATTATTTTTCTAATTATAAATGAAGAAAGAGTTTAATTAAAAAAAAATGCATTAATATAAATACAGATATAAAACTATATGTCTCTCTGTAACCAGTTTTTATTGTTTCATAATTAATTAAAATATTGCTCATTGAACTAGATGCATTATTGTTATACGTTGTAATGATTACTGAGTTATGTGGACGCGAGTGCGGGAAATTAAACCAAAATGTCGTTAAAGGTACCATAAAACTAAATAAGTCAAATTACATACATATATACAAATTTAAATTACATATATTTAAACTTTGAGTTCAGTACAGCGCACATGTTTACAGTGATATATGTTTGCTAAATTTCACACGAATGGATTCCAGTCTAAAATAAAGTAGCCCAAATTAGTTCTTATAACTTCTGTTATATGCCAGTGAAAGACTCGTAAAAATCGATTCAGCCGTTTCAGATATTCCACCGCAGACGAAGTCACGAGTAATAGATAGTCTAAAATGAATTAGTCTATGTTACATATCACAAGGCCAACTATTTGCCAGTGAAAATCCCGTGAAAACTGGTTTAACAACCTTGAAAATACCACTGGGATAAAGTCGCGAGTAACAACTACTAAAAAATAAAGTAATCTAAGCTATTCCCTATAATTTCAGCTACCTTTCAGTTAATTTCCCATCAAAATAGTTTCAGTCGTTTTGGAGATTACCTAGAACAGATAGAATGTGAAACCGACAAAAATATTAAAAATTGGTTTTATGTTACAAGTAGCGTACTTTCACATCCAGTCAATAAAAATGTATTATTTTGATTTTACATACAGACACTTTATTTTTATTATATGTATAGATATAGGCTTAAGTCTAGGCTAAGCGAAAAGAAAGTGATAGTTCGCATAGGATATGTGGCGTGCTCGGGGCATCAGCATCCGCGGACTGATCAGCCGCCCGACGAAAACTAAGTATTACCGAGAAGATCCAAACTGTGAATGCCTATATCAGCGAGGTACTATGTCCCGAGGTTCGATTGTGTGGTTGTTTCCTTACGCGAGTAAGCCCGTGGTAGTAAAGTATAAAAACGGGCATAAGTGTATATCAAACCGCTGCTCAAAGGTACTACAATACTGAAATAGCTTTTTGTATACTAACCGAATTTTGAGTTTACGTGACGCAATAAAGAACACGTAAATTTATCCAACCACAAGATCTGTAAAACGCCCAAACTGCGGTCATTCGTTCAGAAAGTTGATTTAAATATCCCACTGACCCCACACCACACACCACAGACAAAAGATAGGTTACTCAGAATGTCATAAACTAATATTTTTACAGTACTCAGTGATCGCACTAAACTATCGTGTGATTAAAATAAATAATGTTATGGTATCATATAGGACAATAATTATTTTTTAATTCCAGTATCTCCATATTTCTCTATAAAATAATTGATATCTTTACTTGTACTATTTTGAATAGAAAAGGATATAATATGTAATAAAGGGGATATATATGCATTTGCAGTTTTAATGCATTACTGAATTTAAATTTATATGAAACCTGTATGGTGTCAAATTATACAGTGTACCTTTTTCATACGAAAGCTGGAACGATCCTAATTCAAATATGACATTTAATTGTTCGACTTTCAACTTGTTTTTACTTCATATAGTTTCCTAAATACTTTGATTAAATAAATTTATTTTATCCTTCAAAAAACTTCAGTACGAACCAGTAACTTGACACTTTAACACGTAATATACAGCGTAATATACATGTCTAGCGAACACACACGACTTCGTTTGCGTCGGTTATTAACTCAATAACGTATTTTATGTATAAAGGAAAATACACAAATACTACATTGCTTGCCCTACTTCTCTGCTATAAGAAAAGTAGCTGAAAGGGTAATGCTTATAAAAATCATAGTTTCTTACAATTTTAACAACATTATATTAAAGGAAGATATTGTGATTTTTTTTTCGTGTGTATGAAGTACAACTAGAAATATTTTAAAGAAATCTATCGAGTAGTTTTCACATGATGCGCGCAAAAGGAGATCATCAATATATCGCTGGTCGACGCTGTCACGACATACTGATCTGCTAGTCTCACTGTTGCTGAGCATAAACTGGCTGGTCCCGTAAAACGACGGAGTAAAAGACAATCAAAGACATAGGTAGGGGGTTTTTCTAAGTCTGCCTAGCTAACTGCTACCATTTTCAAGTTGAAAATCTGCCAGCAGTTGCACTGGAGAATCAGTTATTATCTCAGTTTATCGTATTTAACATCTTAGATTACCGTCAGATGTGTTTGTTATCAAACATTAAACTCTCTAAAGCAAAAACAAAAAACGAGAAAACATTAACATTCTAAGTCCATTAAAATAATAGATTGTATGACCATCCGAGACTAACTCTATAGGATAACATCTGCTATAGTGGCACATTTAAGCATGTGCACTCAATGAATCATTCATTCATTGCATGTCCAGTAACAGCCCATTGCTATAGATTTGTACCTGACGGGATGATATATCCGCCACGTTTTATAATCAGACAGTATATATCTAGCTACTGTAAGGGTTGCAAATCATGCGACAACGCAGAGTGAATACTACAGATAGAAATATAGATCATTTTTAATTTAATAAATAGAGTCGTTGTGTTTATTAATTGAACGCGCTGTTCTCTCTGTTATACGTAAATAACATTGTTTCTTAGTTGTTTTGAATTTAACATCCCTCGTTTGCCCTCGCCATATTGATTAAAACAATCCGGCGCCCGGCAATTTCGTACAAACAGTTTACTTGTAGAATTTTAATTTATTTGTTTGTTATGAATATATAATTAGGAAGGTATATTATGCTGCCATAGGAAAAGTCTCAACATTTTAAGAACAAAGATAAGTGAGAAATCTATTATATTAGGGATCCCTACGAAGGCTTTGTGATACAATGTTACTGATATTGATCCAAGAACTTCATATAAATACATATAGATATAGATAAAAGAGATCGGATATTCGAAGTATCAGACTTGAGTGACCTTTGTGCGATGAACATAATAGTTAATCCATATATAGTTCTTCAATACCTAATATATCGCTACATAGTATAAAACAAAGTCACTTTCTTTGTCCCTATATCCCTATGTATGCTTAAATCTTTAAAACTACGCAACGGATTTTGATGCGGTTGTTTTTAATAGATAGAGTGATTAAAGAGGAAGGTTTATATGTATAATAATATAAATTAAATAGTGGAGGAATACTGTTATTTTTGAAGTTACTCCAAATTTAACGCGTGCGGGCCACGGGCAGTAATGAATAAATCAAAACTACTGGATCGATTTTAATCATTTTTTAGGCCGCTAGTGTTTTATATAACGTACTATGAGTTTGAAATGAAATGGTTGTGTGGTCGTATCGTATTTCACATATTAAAAAAAAAACAGATCGTAATGTATACTGAATAGACACGAAAAGTGATGCGCTAAAGTCAGTCGATATATTAGTATGTCATTCTACACAGGCTGTTCGTTAACTGATTCCCCATCCTTTACATGTTATCTTTAAGAATGGGATTGTATAAGGTTTAGCTGGGAAAGCACTACTGCCATATCAACTATTCGTGTCGCAAAGAAGCAGCTCTCTCTATACGAAGGATGTTGTTGACAAAATCATCGATACACCAGTCGTTTTAATTTAGCCCTCAGGAATAGCAAAATATTAGTAATTATTTTTAGTTAGTGCTCAAGTCCTTTTTGAGGGTTATTTATTGTACTATGATGTACTAGCGAACATAATGAGATTAAATCATACCTTTACAGTACGCCCGTGTAATTAAATAAAATGGCAACCGAGCAACTGAACGTTAATCTGAAAATTCTGTCAAACTTTCTGTAGATTTCTCTACTGTCTTCTGTCTCACTTTGTTATGCGAAGAAACTAAATACGCGCGCCGGTCTGTGGAGCCACAGCTTTACGGTAAATTATATCTGGGCACGAACTAAAGAAATTGTAACGTCTTATCCTTGGCGTACCATGAATTTGTGGGACAATCTCCCGGCCAGTGTGTTTCCTCCTTCCTACGACATACTGTCCTTTAAACGTAACATGAAGAGACACTTACGCAGGCTGGAATGACAGCGGTGTCTGGCGATGGATAAGTTGTCTCTCGGTGGTCGCTATTATTTTTGGATTGTACCGTACTCAATATCAAGCATAGTGCAGTTAATTTGCCGTGCTACAATGAAACAAAAAAGTTTTTATTAACCCAGATTTTTCATCTTGCCCTGATAATTGCAAACGAAACAAAAAAAGAATTAGTGAAAATGAAGCGCTTATATACATACAGCAATTGAATTGAATTTTGGTGGTCAGAAACAAGAATTCGACATAGACCCAAAACAACTGAAACATAAAATTGAATTCGTTACCAGGATTCCTTTGCTAGCAAACGGAGTATACAGGATTCATTTCCTTTGAAATGAACTTAACGCAAGATTGTATGAAAGACAATATATGTTACTACTAAAACGCAGAAATCAATTATCCATGTAATGTGCAGCTTAACTTGGGAGCTCGGTAAAAGTAAAAAATTGTTTCATTAGTTATTTTGCTATTGCGTACATATGGCAATGAGTTTCAAATATTATAATTCCTAGTCTGACTGCTAGTACTAGTGATAGGTTACATTGGACTTGTGGCAACATTAAGCCGTGAGTAATAAGTTCATATGCAGAATAACTTGGTAATGTGTACATTTAAGAATTTCAATTTGTAGCGTTACTACAATAATAATACAACTAGTTTTTGCACGCGGTTCACTCTACATTAATATAGATCTGATGTAATGTTCGAGAACAGTAGTTTTTTTTCTGGAAGAAATATATCCTAGGTCCTTTTTATCCCTGCGAATATGTTTAAACATATTTATGATAATCGTTATAGTAATTAAGGTGTGAAAACGTTACAAATAAACTCACAATCGTATTTATTATATTATATACTAGCGGTCCGCTCCGGCTGCGCACGGATATAAAATATATAGCCTATGCCATTCACTGAAAAAATGACTAAAATCGATACAGTAGTTTTGATTTATTCATTACTGCCCGTGGCCCGCACGTGTTAAATTTGGAGTAAAACAATTCCCCTTTCCCTATACCATGAAGATTTCCTGCTATCTTTGGAATATCTAAATTCATACACTACATTTTTGCTTATTTACTTTTTATATTTTTACCTATTTATTTTATTTTTACAACAATTAATATATTACAGAATGTCTTTATATACAATGTTCACAGCGTTCTCATCATTAGACAATACAAACATGTTTTCTCTGGAGGTTACTCTCGAAAGAGTAACATACAGTTGGCCATGTGAAAAACAGTCAACGCTCAAATCTAAAGACATATACCATCGCGGAGTTTTCTGTAGACCTTTTCAATGTGTACAATACTTAGTACATTATTTTGATAAATCTCGTAGGGTTCAGCCTGCGTTTGTTGCAATGTAAGCGGAAAAAATGAAATTATTTACGACATCATATTAAAAACCTCAAAAATAACAGTATTTCTCGACTATTTAATGAATGTTATTATATATATAAACCTTCCTCTTCAATCACTCTATCAATTAAAAAAAATCGCATCAAAATCCTTTGCGTAGTTTTAAAGATTTAAGCATACATAGGGATATGGGGACAGAGAAAGCGACTTTGTTTTATACTATGTAGTGATTAGTAAGGGTTTTAAAGTTAAAACAATTGAAATTATCATATGAGTTTCTCAAGTGACGTTTTTAATATAAGATTTCTATCTTTGAAGTATTTCAAAGTGTATGCAAAGAAGTCGAAAACGGTTGTATATCTCTTGAACCGTTAGGTTATCTACTTTTTGTAAATTTATTGACGCATAAGCTTCGGACGTTAAGAAGTTTACGGCCGGTTTTTATGCGAGTTTTGTTCTGATAACACTGACAGATGTGTTGAAGCTAACATTGTATAGCTCTAGTCACATTTTCAAATTTATCCGAACGAAATTCCTTAACGGGCTTGCCGTAGGATTTTAATAGTAGAAATCGTCACGTAAGAAAAAAGCGTTATGATTGTCTGTCTCTGTGATTTTATGCACCTAGGTTGACACAATTTGGTAGTACTTAAATATCAAGTTCATAAATTGATTATCTGGTTATAATGCTATTGTGTAAGTTGTATGATCTCTATATTGAACTGAACATCAAATCTTAATTGGTATTTAATTCTTATGTAGCATTGTTTGGTATGTTTTATGTTCCGTATCCGCTGTACCAATCGTAAGTTTTTTGCTTTCGTTCTTTACATTTTGCTCCTGTTACTGTGATAACACTGTAGCATTATCTGTTTCTGGTTTTGAATGGAAATGTGGTTGGCAGGTATTGTTATACGATTATTACGAGCCTCCGCTACGTCGCCCAGTTATTGTCGTAAGAAAAAGAAACGGTTGTAGTAGGCGACACATATAAGACCAGTATATACCAGCGGTTTGACTCACTTGAATAATGAATATAGCTATCTTATGCGATTTTAAGTGAACACGTAACAAGCATCTGTGGAATTCCGTGTCGAGGATATGGATCGACATCTCAGGCAGCACGCATGAAGGGGGCATAACGGTTTTACCATACTTGACAAAAAGATCAAATTTACATTCAAAGTTGAAAAAAAAGCACCATGTACTTCGATCCTGTTGAGGGACCCCTGACCCTCAACACCCTCTATTTCTTTCGTATTTTTTTTTCATTTTCTGAATCTTAAAATTTAAAAAATATGTATTTTTGAATCATATTGGCCAATCACGTTTACAAGATGTTATTAGACAAAAACTTGATTTGAAATAGTTGTACAAAGTTATGTTATATAGTCAAAATTACTGCTTCTGGAATGGACATTAAATGTTACGTGGTAGTATTTCTACTAAAAAGTGATAGTAATCCAAACTAGTTTAGAGAAAAAAACCTGCTATCACGCTATGGTTTTATCACGATGTTTTCTTTCACCGAAACGTCCGTCACATTAAAGGGATTCGAACCTACATTGATCTACACCATCTCCGAGTATGCTGAATGATAATTGGAAGAATATATAAAATAATAGACTGTTTTGTTAAATAATGTTAGTAAAATATTGTAATTACTGTTCATAATACCAAGGAGGGAAGTAGGTCATTTTATAAGCCCGCCAGGCTAATTATAACCGCCAATTTGTGTTCTGGTTGTTGCAGTTGAGAGCCAGTTGCTCTAGGACCACATCGTCCTTCAACATCAGATGAGATTATGGCCAAGCGCTTAAACTTATAAAGCTATTGACTTTAAATAGTAATTACAGCTACGTAACTCAACTCCTATACTTTACAATACCAAATCAGTGGGAAAAAGAGTCTTATAATAATTATCACTATTTCTACACTGAGTTAGAAAACATAAAAAAGGATAGATAATAATTATAACTTTAAATGACGGTAGAAATATAATCGATCTTGTTAGAAGACATCTCGTTATCGGCAAACGATAACCGCAGACAAACGATCAGTAGCGGCAGATAAATGTTTAGACGTACCTACTTATTCGATAACGAAGACGTATTGCTAGCAATCGCCGACATAAATACAATTTATTGGTTGAGTAAAAAAAATCTTTCTTCTATTATTTATTTTTAGAACATTTAAATACATGACGTAAATTATACCCAAGATTGGATTCTGAGATAGCCTAATATCCAAAATATGTCCATGATAGTTCTTCTGTCCTTCTCCTGGACATCATAATCATTTAGCAGTTACGAGTCTCATTGGCATTATCAGGGCATAATGCGTTCAATTGCAATTTCCACGATGTCAAAAGTTCTAAACAATAACTACTTCACTATTAGTATCTTAACACGTTAATCAGGCTATTATATTGGTTCCCGTCACCGATCTGACTTCCTTTCTTACAATAACAACAGCCATGGTCTACCTCGATCGCCGCCTTTTATAACAAAATCTAAAACAAGGCTTGCTCTGACATGATTGAATATCTGGTGTAATACGCGATACTGTACAATACGGCCTCTTTAGCACATTTCTGATTTTAGATAACGTTCAATATACATAATATGTAACAAAACAATTAAAATTTAATTAACGTTCAACAAAGTATTCTTTTAGTAAAAGAAAATTACTACTTCGTCTGGTAAGTACTAACAAGTTTGTTTTCGGTGATACCATATTGAGATGGCATTTCAATTTTGCTCGAAATGGTAGAAAAAAATGTAACACAGAACATTATTATATATCCTAACACGATTTTATATAACACCGAAGTTATAATAAGACTAATTTAATACATTTAAGACTTACTAAATTTTCTAATAAATATGCAACCGACAGTCTCTCTATCCCGGCTGCGTCCCCAATATACTTATATTCACAGTTGTTATTTCAGTGTTTGTGGTCTATATACATAGTATGACAGTTTTTACAATGGCTTTATAAGGATATCCATTCCAGGATCACAAGTGATCTTCACGATCTGTAGCTATTTATTCATCCTTTTTTTTTTTTTTTTTTTTTTTTTTAATGTGGGAAGAAATCCTTCATTGGACACCCACAGCCCTGGGGAGCTGTGGGGTGTCAGACTCTTACTGACTAAAAAAACCCACAAGATACCGTCTGCCGCGCTATGGAGTGGCACGGGATCGAACAAGCAAGCACCATGCCACCCCGGCGACAAGGCCCAGCGCGAACGCCCTGACCGCGACGACAGCCCGGTCAAGCTGCCTACCCGTCTACCGAACCAATGTGCAATGGAAAGTCAAGTCCCCAGCCCCTTCCCTCCTTGGTCCGGTTTGGCAGTCAAGGGGTCACCCCCTCCAACCACCACCACCTGTAACTTTTTTACGTGGTTTTCTACCACGGTGACTTTTTAACGAGGTTTTCTCCCTCTCCCTCCGCCCGAAGGCCTCCCTCTGTCACTTTTTAATGTGGTTTCCTCCCACAGGAACTTTTTAATGAGGTTTTTCTCCCTCTTCCTCCGCCCGAAGGCCTCCCCTCTGTCACTTTTTAACGTGGTTTCCTCCCACGGTAACTTTTTCTTGAGGTTTTCTCCCTCTCCCTCCGCCCAAAGGCCGTCCCTCTGTCACTTTTTAACGTGGTTTCCTCCCACGGTAACTTTTTAACGAGGTTTTCTACCTCCCTCCGCCCGAAGGCCCCCCGTCTGTTTTTTAACGAGGTTGTCTCCTCAACACCCGTAACTTTTTAACGTGGTTTTCTCCCACGGTGACTTTTTAACGAGGTTTTCTCCCTCTCCCTCCGCCCGAAGGCCACCCCTCTGTCACTTTTTAACGTGGTTTCCTCCCACGGTAACTTTTTCTTGAGGTTTTCTCCCTCCCTCCGCCCGAAGGCCTCCCGTCTGTTTTTTAACGAGGTTGTCTCCTCAACACCCGTAACTTTTTAACGTGGTTTTCTCCCACGGTGACTTTTTACCGAGGTTTCCTCCCTCCCACCGCCCGAAGGCACACCCGTCTGTAACTTTTTAACGTGGTTTTCTCCCACGGTGACTTTTTACCGAGGTTTCCTCCCTCCCGCCGCCCTAAGGCACTGCCGTCCGTAACTTTTTTACGTGGTTTTCTCCCACGGTAACTTTTTAAGGAGGTTTTCTCCCTCCACCCTCTGACGGGCGAACCGAAGTAGGCCCGTCCTTACCCCATCCCCTGTCCCCTCTGATAAGCAGAGGGGTACTGCGAGGGGCGCCGTCTGCCGGGGTATACGCCCCGACCCGGTTCTGGAACCGAGCCCCAGGAGTGTTTATCGGCTCTCTAGCCTAGATCCGTAGTGTTCTGCTAGACAGGGTCACCTCGTGTAGGATGTGGCTCTTCACCACGCACTGACGGTCTTGGGAGGCAGGCTAAGGCTCCACGAGGGAACTGTATTCGCCTGTGGGTCCACCCCCTGCGGTTCCGAGGTACAAGTATCTCATCCCCACTTGACCCCAGCTATTTATTCATCCTGCATTGACCATATTCATCACGTCCTAAACCATGCTGTGGTCATTTTGAATCAATAAACCGAGGTACCGAAAACTGAAGTAGACTGGTAAGGGCATAAAATTTAAGACTGCATGAAAAAAAAAAAAAATGGACTACCCAAGTCTCAGAACGAATATTCATATTTTGTACTAATAATCTATAGTTCCATTTTCTACACATTTCACTGTCAATTTTCTTTCTAACTTAAACTTGATCTTAGTAGCATTTTAGTTAACAAGAAGAATATCAGCAATGAATAGCATGCCTACATCATAAACGTCTGATATTAGTGTTTTTGAAAAAGTAGGAATAAATAAGGGCTAAATACTTGAACTCTGGAGCAAACGTACAGCCATATTCAAATAGGTGAGTGGATTTATTGGAAATTTTTGGTTTTAACATCTATAGTTGTGATAAAAACGCCGTCTTATATTATAAAACTTTTTAGTTTTGCCGCTGTTCTATGTTTATAATTATATCCACAGGTAGCTGTCGTAAAAAAAATATTACTATTGTTTTCAATATTTTATAAGCACACGTTTGGCCTCGATTTCACCTGATGGTAAGTGAAGATGAGGCCGACGATGCATCGCACTTACCGGCTAGATGCCTATTCACTCTCCTTTTGAACACTCCCAAGTTATAGGATGACGGGAAATAAACGCCGTGAGTGAATTCCACTCCTTAGTCGTACGTATAATAAATGTGGAAGCAAATCGCTTCGTACGAACCACGGGAATATCAATCACACGGTGTCTAGTCTAGTCTAGTCTCTAGTTTCGTCGTCCTTTAATGGAATGGGAACGGTGGAATTATATCACTCTTTAATTATATATTCTCCAAACTGTAACCTGTAAAACACTGAAAGACAAGCAACCATTTTATACGTAGAAGGTATTTAAACTACATGTATTAGTCTTAATCACACCGGTGTTGTACATTGAGTTAATAAGTTCTATATAGGCAGGGTTCAGACGAATATATTAATAGCTGAGATTTAAAGGGTCTCTCGCACAGTTTATAATTTATGTGGCCCTTAGTTGTGTCTATTTGAATATCTCTGACTCGTATATATATAGACGACCGTAAAGCCTTATCTACGTAACTATTATGAAGAGGTCGTTTGTGAATACAATTTGTAGGAAATCACTGGAATTATTTATCCGATACAAAGCAATATTTCGGTGATACGAAGCTATATACATATAATATACGTAATTATTCTTCTTAAATTACATGTTGTAAATAACGTGAACGATGTCGAAAAAGATTACTTCGTCAAATAGTTTTAATTTTACGTTGTAACTGAATTAATAATGCTGATAATAAATTAATAGTGTCTGTACAAGATTCGATCATAGGAATATCACTTCTACATCTCTTTTATTTTTCGTTAATCAATAGAGTTTGCTTTAAAGTGTTTGAAAGCATAGAAGATGTTTGGAACCGCGCATTGAAGCCACAAGGCATTTCAAGTTAGTGCTCATAAGTAATAACAGAGTAAAAGGTATCAGAAATTCTCTCTGAATTTGTATTTAAAAGTGTAATAAATGTTTGGAAGTACTAGAAATAAATATGAAAAATCAAAACTATCTTTTAGAATTAGTAATACGGATAAAAGTAAGAATCTAGAATTGACTTCTTAAGCTCTATACTAAAGTACTCATATACATAAATAAGTTCAAGAATCATGTAAAGTAATCTCCAATGTCGAAAAGATATTTGTAGATAGGATCATTACTTTAATGTTAGTGATGTTTGGAAATGACTTCTTGTTTGTAAATGCACTAAAAATAATAGTAAACTGTAAACATTCGAAACGATGATGGCTCACAGCGTGTTCGATAACCGCGTCCATAGACGTAGATTCAAATCTCTGCGATGGAGTCATAAAACCATTTGTCATCACGGCAGTAGAGCTTTTTCTATGTTCGCCTGGTTAGCCAATGCCTTCAAGTTTTAAATCTATCGCTAAGGACCTATGGGTACGTTCAGTTAGTTGCACTTGAGAACCACCTTTAGGTTCGGCGCGTTTACCATCTTTGAGCATATCATCGTTTAACATCAGGTGAGATAGTGGTCGAACGCTAAAGCCTATAAAGTATAAAAAAAAGAATATTAATACATTTTATATAGAAATTATTGAAAAAATATTAATAAACTTAATCGAGTTTGTTGGCGGCTATTTGTGATGACTTGGCTACTTCCTATCAGGTGGTACTGTTTTGACTTAAATAAGTATCTTCTTGGACACTGAACTATTTTCGATTTTCATAATTTTTTTCATATTTACTCTACTTTAAGTCGGTTCACAAATTAAGTTTTGATTAACCTCTCCATCACTCTTCAGTAAAATTAAAAGCAAATTACCGGGGCATGCGATTGTGCGTGTAATTTCCCTTCATTACCTACGCGCAGTTACACAATAAATTCCCATTGTGTTAAAATAATAATTTAAATTTTAGCTTTCCTTCTGAGTACCGTTTCGTGTATCCAAGGCCTCAGCACCAATTAACTGAAAATAATAACCTCGTTTGTTCGGAGGTCGTTATGGATTTTTGTAGAAAAAAATATAGCTTTTAAAATTTCCTTTATAAATCTTCGTTTGGTTTGTCAGACCGACGACATACGTTTGCCTTTTTTTCTATGAAAAATTAGATTGGACATTACTTCGTACTTCCGCTTAGATTGGTTTGGCCGCTGTCACGCTTTACTGCAACAGAAAACGGTTGTGAAACAACTAAATATAATGAAAAGGCGTCGTTGGTCGACAGTTAAACTCGATGTTGGCAGATGGTTGAACCTGTCGTCGATTAACACTGTGCTATTTATCTGTAAAATATAAAAAAGTATATGCATATAAAATGATAAAAAAGAAATAAAAGATGTACACAGTTTAAAAAAGAAGTATATAATTAATTTAAAATATGTTGCAGATTGACGTGTAACGGCTACAATCGATTACACGTGTTTCGCTCTTCTACGGAGCATCTTCAGATTGATGTTGACTCTTCCGACTGAAGCAAGCGAGAAGTGCGAAGTAACGTCCACCCTAATTTTTAATTATGGATTTCCGAAAAGTAATGCCTTCATCTATCAATTTTTTTTTTCTATGCGAGACGCTGTAATAAAATAATGTTAGTTGCTAATAAAAGTAATTATTTTTTGTAAATATTTATTTTAGGTATTTCCACACATTGTTATCTTAAAGTAAAGTAAATTTTATGAGCACGTATTACTAAATAACATAATGAAACAGCCCTAGCACTATCGGTATCACAGATCGTTCGAGCGTATATGTCCTATAACTATTTGACACGGGTACTCGTACGGAGGCTAATCAAGAAACTTTTGGTTTAAAAAAAAAAGGCACAATAATTTTTCTATTATAAAATACATTTCTTGAACGTCACTTTTTATAATTGTATGTATATACAAGCTAATGCCCGTGCCTTTTTTTGCATCGATAATTATCTTAGAAATATATTTTATGTACAGAGGAAAAAACATAAGCACCACACCGCTTGCCCCATTTCTCCACAAGGATAAGAAGGCACACATCGTTCAATCGTGGTTTCTTAAAACTTGAATAACTTTATATCGAATAATGCTATAGTGACAACATTTTTTTAGATAAGGACCAAATGGATAAGAAGTAGACTAGTGTTGAAGAATTCAGTTGGATAATTGTCTGGGATAAATATACCGAGTACTGAGACGTAATAATACTCATAAATAGAAGCATTTTGTAATAACAAAATTATTACAAACGGAGGATTTTTATATTAGTTTTATTATTAACCAAATAGTTTAATTACAAATAATACTAAGTAAAATGAGGAAGGTTTCTCTTGTGAGTAGTATGTCAGTGCACGATATTTTCAGGGGTAACGCGTCCGATTTTTATAATTCTTTTACTAAGGTAATGTGTATACTTTTGGGGTGATCTTGATGTATAAAATATTATTGTACTATTCTTCCGCACATACAGAATAAATGTGTTTATTTTTGTTCTTTAACACATTTTAAAGAAACAAAATTGAAAAAGCTTTTTTTATACACTTTATAGCTTCAGTCGCTTTTAAAAAATATATATTTTTACAGTATGCGCTCCTGCATCTCTCTACCTGAAAAAAGCTGTTAAATATTCAATTACTAAGATTGAATCAAGATAATACCATATTTTGCGCTTGCTAGCTTTTGCCGCTTTAATATAGATTTTTTTCAATATATCAAATATTCTCCCATGATACCACAAATTCTTTTTCTGAAGTCCAAGTATGATGTTGCAATTTATTTTCTATCTCCAGGAAATAGTACTATTTTTTCTGATCTTATGACCATTTCTGTATTCCTGTCACGTCTATGTAAAATTGTATTACGATCGGTTCAGTAGTTAAGGCGTAAAAGCGTAACAAGCAAACTTACAATCGTGTTTGTAATATATAGTTAGAATTCGAACCAAACTCGATGTGGGGTTTTTATCAAAATCTTTATAATTTTATTAAAATCGAATCCACACTTTATTAAATTCTGTTTTTCTGTCTAAATTTTACTTTTACCTTTGAAGAAACTTCAATGTAATTTGGCAAAAAAAATAGCCACGGAACCTGAAGGACTATTTCTATTTTGACTGTACTTAGAAATATATAGAAGAAGTCACGGGAAGTTACTAATACATATCTACACAATGGATAAAATTATCTAAGTGCCTCGCATAATAATAATTACATACTTTTACGATGAATAATATCCAGTAAAGGACGGCAAAACAGCCCGATGTGTCTAAAATATGACTATGTAATCAGAATCCTTTGAGTATACACACAAATAAACATATTTAATGGCGGTTTGCCCAAACTCGGACCCTCGGCGTAGGTAAATAGCGAGCTAAATATAACCGAACGTATAAAGATCGAAAGGAATAGCGAATAAAAGTTGACAAACAGTACTTAGTTAAGGCGCGCCCACTGGGGATATGGATGCATGGAACATAAATCACGCTAGCAGCGTAGGTGTACCTGTAGCATATTGTAGACTCTTGTAAACTTTGACACAATATGCCTTTGACTTTTGTCAGAATGATGAGTATTTTATATTTGCTTTACAAGAATCCAATAGTCTTACCTGCAATAAGTTTAAAATTAAATCATTACAAAAATTATGAATTGTAGATTTTCAGAATTACGTTTTTGTCTTGGAACCATAAGTTCTGTTATCGACCGTGCATGAGTGTAACATTTTTCAATGTACGTTTTTTTTACTTTGGCACTATTTGTTGCCTACACGGTTTGGTAGATTTTAAAATGAGACATTTAGATTTGTTTTAATTTTAGGAGTGATGTGGGCTATATAATATTAATAGGACTTCAGTCAAGTAAAAGAGAGAGGCATAGAAATAAGTTACCTAAACAATCCGTTCGTTAATATAACTAAATAATATTTTTTCCGTCTCATTCATTGTAATGGTTTGAAGTCCATTGTTATTTTAGACGAAATTAAAGTAGGCTGAGGTCGGCGAGTGATAGTTTACTACACTAAAAAGCTCTTTAGAAAGTTTTCGTATGTCAAAATTAAGCCGGAACGAAATGACAGGAATATTGTTGCGAATCTGTTCTCGACTAAGTTGCTACCATCATTCATCTGGCTATAAATCTGTCTCTGTAACTCTCATTTAATGATTCGCGTTTCATACATACATACAGAGTGTCTTGCAGGTCGGCATAACAGTGACGATTGTATATGGACTGTAGATATCTCAATGTTTGTCGTCGTTTTTAGATTGTACTGTTCGTACCATTATAAAAAGCGCCTGCACTTTGTATTGTTATTACTAGAATATACATTTACCATAATACATTACTGTTTATGAAAATACTAATGAAAGTAATTAACTATAACTCTATATAATGACACTTAAGGGACTGTGCATTTTTTGGCGTTATAGAGAGTTGGCGTTAATTGGGGTGACAACAAAATTTATATTATTTTACAATTTTTTTTTACTGATATAGTGAAATTTTAGTTTAAAAACAACACAATAATATTATTAATTAAATTAAATAATATTATTAAAATTTAATTGTAACGTATAACAACTTAAGGATAGCCTAGTGGCCGAGGTAAGCACGTGTATATTAATTACACAACAAACAAAAGAAAGAATTTCTTAGAATTTTTGATACGTCATTCGAAGTAAGCACGTACTAGATAACGAAGCAATAAAATCACAAATAAAAGAATGTACACAGCTCCAGTTCTTATTAACTTTGGCAACTTATAATCAAGTACAGCTAATAATGCCGTAGTGTTATCACTATTTAGTGAGTGTAATGCTGTATAGAGTGTAACATTTTATAGAAAATACCGTAAACCAACCAAAGTCCAACTTTGACGTTTTAAGGAGTTTGTCGTTAAACCGAGTGCGGTTATATACAGCTTACATTGTATATATATATAATATATAAATGTATATATAGTATAACTATACTAACGAAAGTAATTAACTGTAGTACTATTGCAATCGCTAGCGTTGTAATGAATTTAATAATACTGGTGCTCGTTCAGTGGTCGAAGTTCGATTATAAATGTTTTTTTTTTTAATTCAGTATCATTGAGGCTTCTTTAACAAAGAGTTTAGAAATATTTTAGATTAGTAAGGAACATGCAGTAAGACGAATAGGGACTTACAAATAAAGGCTTCGGACTCGCCGATGTCCTGGAAAAAAAACTAACAGTTCCGATTTCTTTTATTGATAGCACTAAAGAGTTTTAGTAGATATAAAAAAAATCAGTTCGCAAACAGAGGAGAAAAACAAAATTAAATGTCTTGTCGTCGCCTATTTATACATAGCGCAATTTCCTTCGGTTTCGCAGCCGTTTTATATTTCGACACTACATCTATATACATAAAATAATTTAACGGGCTGACTAATTAACGGAAAAATTACGGATACTCATACCATCTTTCATCCGAGGTTGAGTTTTCTAAAATTCTTCCACAATGTAAAAGAAACCTATCCACAAATTTTCACCGCCCTAGCCGTAGTAATTTGGGCATACTTCAGTCAGTTATTATTTTATATAAAAAAATTTCTCAGTATTCTCAGCCTAACGTAAACGATCTGTATATCATGAAAATGATGTAAAAAGGTTTTTAAGTTAAGATGGCTCCATTCAATATTATACAGCAAGTTCTTTTTATATGAATCAATTATGAGGTTTTTAGTATGAATGTAAAACACGAACTCTCGTAGTTGGATTCAGGAAGACTGACACTCACACTGACGTAATAATTAAATGTTTACAATAATAATATAATTTTTACGATGCGTCCGCCCACCGTCCGAAAAACCGACACCCTGAAGTTTGCTATAGTCAACATTTTATTCAAAAAAAGTATGTAAGTCGTTTACAAGCGTACTACGTCTACAAACGTAGAATAAGGTGAAAAATAAAAAAAATTAAAAGATTTTTATCTTGTTACGCCAAAGAACTATAACTTCTAACGCGTGTACATACACAAACTTTTTGACACTTTTTGTATGATCACCAGAAAACATTTGTGGTATTTTAACAAAAACAAAAGTTGCACTTGACATTTTTTTTTTGTGGAATTAGAAGATAATAGATCCTTACACGTAGCGTACCCTTGATGAAGCATTATTATAAACAAATTTTCAATGACACTCTTTGAATAGGAATAATTTACCAAAAAAATTGTTGCTTACAATAATATTGTAATCCTTTCGAGATTAAAGATATTTATTAAATTCTTCGAAATAAAATCTGAAGACACATTTTTGTACATTATTATAATTAAACTAAGTATTGATGAATTCTCGCTTTGCGCTAAATACCAGCTAAAGTGTATTTTGTGGAGTCATCGTTAATTATAGGTATAACATAAATTTTACATGTATTATCTACATGTATACATTTATATATGTTAACGCGCTTTCATGCGTCTAAATGAAACGTACTACTCTGCAATGTACACATTGTTTGGAAAGCGGCGTATGTTCGCAAGTCACCGTTACGTTGCACTTCTGTGTAACGGGCGGTCAAAGGTTGGTGCCCTAATGCTCTCTACACAGCAACGGAAGACAAATGAGGCCAATTCATTTGGTTAACGTGGAAAAAAGTTCCTTTTTTTATTTGGAATGATACCGTTTGGTAATGTGATTTTATGTATATATATATATACTAGCTGTGCCCGCGACTTCGTTCGCGTGAAACTGAATTCAAAACACAGTGATTAATGAAACAATCCGAATTTATATCGGTATATCTTGTATATTTGTAATGTAATGTGTCAGGCTAAAAACTAATAATGGTCGTACCCCTTGGTCACTTCAATAATAACTCAAAATTAGGACTTCCAAGTTCCTTTGATGTGTGTAAAAACCGTAGGCCTAGCTATAGTGCTGCATCTATCGTCATACAGAAAGATAGTTCGTAGCACACGATGGTAATGTGTGCTCACATCTAAATTTATTGCGAACATGGACAAAACTTCGTGACGATACACGCAGATATAGGAGTAACATGTAACTAAATTTTTTAATTTAACAACTGTAAAAACAATATTACCCTTGGACTGTCCAAAACCATAAAGATTCCACTTTTATACAAAGGAATGTAGACCTCATGAGGCATAGGTCAATAGACTGTTGGCAGCATACTCTTAAAAAATACCTGATTTATTACAAAACTTTGAAAAATAACAAATGATGAATTGTAAAATTATAATTTTTACATATATCATATTTTATGTTATAAAATACCCTGGTTTTTAGATGAGGCTAAAGTCCATTTACTTATCAATTTTTTTCTCGTACTTAACTCCCGTGGTCATTAAAATTACAATAACTTTTGATAGAGTAAACCGATTTTAATGAAACAAAAAAATTATGTTGCTCCAAAATATGCTTGATCATTTTCTTGCTGGTGTTTTATCAGAAACCTAGTATTTTACCATTGATGCCTGTTAAACAGACAGACAGACATTTTTAAAAATGATCGAAATGGATTCTATTACTTATTCCTAGACAACTGCAACACCTTTTTTCTCAAAAATCAAAAAAGTACAGACACGTTAGATTTACATTCTTATTATATGAATAGATATATATATATATATTAGTTTTGCTTAATACAAATAGTTTTTATACTAGATACACATGTCATGTTGATTTAAATTTAGAAGTAAGTGCAATTAAGACAACATTTTAAGCGATACATTTTTTTTGTGAAGGACATATATATATCTTACACTTTTACGCCTTAACTACCCAATTTTGATTTTGACATTTACCCATTGATTTTATATTTGAACCGGTCATAGTGAAATTTTCCATACGCGTTTTCAGGAGTAGAGAAAATGACATATCCATATAATGTAAGGGTACCTTTTATCCAGAAAAGAGTTCTCTATATCGGGTAGAGAATGGATTAAAAGCTTGTTAATTACAAAGCAATATCTGTCATACCTACATTATATTTGACATTATACAGAGTTACGGGTGTAATGTATCAATTACTACCTCTCAATTGATCATAATTATGGCGTGTAGTTAGATTGATACTTCAAGAAGATGATTTGATACATATTATAAGGATATACAATAGAAAAAAATACGCACGGAGAAATGAGCGGACGATACTAACTGGTAAACTTTATCACATCATTTCAAGATAAAGTTATTAAAGTGAACGCTATTTATTTGAGTAAGTCCGTTATTATCGGATTAAATCAGAGTCGAGCGCCTTGTATGTTTTCATGAAGTACTTTCTCAAGTGACACGCTATTAGGTTAGGACGAAGTGAGGTTGCGCTGGCAGCCGAGTCCGTCATTCTGGTAACTAAATAGAGAGGTCAAAGGCATTAATCTGTGTGCATAAGCGCATTTATTCGCCTGAGCTCGTTATTACTCCGCTCTAAAGATCTGAGAGTGCTCTCTTGGAGATTTTGTTGAGGCTTCATGGAAATAACGTTAGGTTAAATGGATTTTATCTAAAGAGTTTTGTGTTTTTATTTTGTTTATATAAAACGTTATATTGAATAGGTTTTTTACAATTTACGTGTTTGTGATTTAATTTAGCTTAGATATGTGTTTTATTTACTTGAAATAATATATACTTTTCAACTAATATTCAATATTGAGGTTTTAAAACTTACAAGTAGAAAAAATGGGTATGTTATCTATATGACTGCTTTAAAATGAAACAACTTTTGTTATTTACATACATGTAATTGATTTTCTATAATTTCTATACTATAGCGATATAATAATATGACATTGATACATAAACACACACTGATATATGTAAAAATTGTAATAATTTAAAACGTAACGTTGATGTAAAAATTACTAGAAGGAAGGAAGGAATGAGAGAAGGAAGAGTCACTATAGAGACATACATCAAAATGCAGCTGCGATAAGTAATTATCTTCATAAATATTTAATGTTAAAACAAATTCGATCTACAATCCACAACATTCATTACATAACAGTTAATCTAAATACACTTAGAAGATTTGATAACTGCGATGAAGTAGCGAGTTCATTGATAGCGACATGCAATCATTAGTCTTAAGAGTCTGTGACCAACATTACTTATTCAAAAAAAAAAAACTTATCTAACAATCAAAATATTATAAAAGGACTCTTTTAGAGTTAAAAAAAGGAACATGACTAAGCTATTTAACGTATTGAAATATTTTAAATTACTAATTGTAACAAATTACAAATAATACATTAATGATTTAAAATAGAATAGTCACCAAATTGTATCACTACACTAATAGATATGCTATTACCATTATAATGGGAATATAGTAGAAAGTTTCGTTGTTTCGAAGATTAGATTCTAAGAAGTCGAAATATCTACTACTTAGTAAAATTTTGAGCCTTATTATTAAAATGTGAATTAGAGAAAAATGTATCAACTATCAAAGTTAAATGTGAGAAATATTATATTTATGAATACGACATACATTTTAAAAAGAAAATATTATTTGGAATATTATAATGACTACAATTTAGGCAGTGTTCAATGGTTACCGACCACACTGCTGCGACTAATAACTGTCGGTGTGGCAGACCGTTACTTAATACATCTAGAATATTGGAATGTTCAAACGTTAGCCTCCATTATTATCCATTTGATCTAAAATGTTGGCGACATCGAACTTTATTCTTCTTCTTTATTTAGAAGCTGGTCCTGCCAAAGATGAAATTTCCAGGAGCGTTGGGATCTTCGGTGGAGAAGTACTCCTTCCAGAGTTCCTGAAACTCTTCCCAGGAGACGCTGTTCTTGCCCTGATAAAATATTCAATATTCAATAATTATATTTTGAGGTGACATAAATATACCGAATTGTTTAAAGATTTCAAATAAATTAAGGGCATCATATGTTTCAGTCCACGTAACTCTAATAAAATGTGTTCTTAGTAGCTGTACATAGAAATGGTGGCAGAGAAGTTTAGCAATAAAGGATTACTGTGGTATACATTTAGAAATAAAGAATTAGTGTGGTATTTTATGTGTAACAATGAAAATCATATAGTAAAAAGAGTGTTACAACATGAGGATAGGTGAAGTAGAGAGACCATCACCGTGAATTGTTTGAGGAGCAATGTGAATAACTATATTAGGTGTGGGAGTTGATAGTGGACTATTTGGTGGACTGTGGAAGGAAAAACTTGTTGAGCGAACTCTACTTGAGGTAAGAGCGAGAATTTTTTTAAAATATCAGTTCACGGTAAGTGCTTAGACTGAACCATTTGTTTCTTCATAATAAAATAACCAATATCATGCAAAGACAGTTCTACACTCAATAACATTTTGAGGTATTAAATAAAGCTGTGGAGTTGTCCTTTTATGCTGGGAAATTAATTTTAACCATGGAAAAAGGACGAAAAATACTTTAACTTTAAACTTTATTAACTAAACATTTAATAAGCTTTAGTGACTGGAAAAATCTCTAACTTACTTTAGCCATCTTAGTAAAAGCAATCTTGCACTCCTGAGGATCGATGCCATAACACGAGCAGACGGTGGTGAATTCATCGCAGTCGATGGTACCGTCAGCACTAGCGTCTTCCAGTTGAAACATAAAGTGACTGTAAAGCTGCTGCCACTTGAGTGCAGCTGACGGGTTCTGAGCGTAGTCGTTCCACATTGAGATCCACTCCTCCACGGACACCTGGTTTTATTTTAGAGAAATTATTATCCCTGGTTTGGAAATAAGATGAGTAAATATCAGAACTTTGAAGAAAATATATAATTCTAATTCATTATATAATGCTATGTACGTTAGCGTTTGACCACAAAGACACCTTGTATTAAATAACGTTGTTAAAGTGATAAAAAAGAACAAGTGCAATTTAAAAATTTAGTCGTTCACAATAGATTTTAGGTATTCACGACATCTTTACAAAATGTTATTGCAAAACAATTACAAGCCGAACTTCTCTAAACTATCTTTTAATACTGAAAGACATATTATCTGGAACAACTTTGTTAATAATTTTCAATTTATATCTGCTTGGAAAGAAAGCACCTTTTATAAAAAACTTTTGCGACAAACCTAAAATTTTATGTTGATCCTAAGTACAGCTATCCACTGAGCCTTTGAAAGTACTGTCATAATATTTTACTATCAACATTTTATAGCCGGATTATGGATGCTTAGTAGGTTTGGACGAGGTAGCCACTTAACTGGAGTTAAAGTGTTATATCAAGCTAACTCCTCATAACAATACTCGAATAGAAACTGTAATCTCTAAAGAAGTTGAAGTAAGAGCGTGTAAGTGTGCGTAAGCTAAACATTCTTAATCGTTAAAATTGAAGTGCTGTTGTAAGTATAGATTAACTATAAAAACAGAATTTGTAAACAATACCACTAGTAATGCTACGAAACGAAATAGCGGAATAGGTAGTAATTTAAGCCTCAACAGTGTTGATACTAATAACTCGAATAACAAATCAGATTATCCAAGTTACGCAAAACAATTATTCCATCCATGTAAGTAATTCTGCGACATAACAATTGAACTCGAAGGCTTTGAACGATATTATTAAGCTTTCGCATAAGTAAATAACTGCAGATCGATACGTAGCGTGAAGTGTAAAATGTAATGTTTTCCATACCTACTTCATTATTCAACTCGGAAAATTTATAAAGGCGAACGAATTTTTGAACAATAATGAAATTACTCAGCGTATTTCTGACATGGGGAGTCCTGGAGCAATTTACTATTAACAAAGCCCAAAAATACCACGCACGTATCGTTAAATTGGATAGGGACTTTGTATTTTATATTTTGTTTCAGTGCTGTTGGCTTAAATAAGTTGTACGTAGTAAATTCAAATAACATTAATACATAAAAATCGTTATTTAAATAACCGGCAACTTTGATTTAATGATAGCGTCTACTGATATAAATTGGACTAAGTCTTTTTTCAGAAATTAACAATATAGTAAATGTGTTTTTAAATTGACCATATGAATGATATTATATAATGTTACACACTATTTTTGTTGTATAACATCTAGGAGTTAGTACAAGACGTAAGTAAGAAGTTACTTCCCTTCAGAATAAATAACAGAAATAGTTCATACTCGTGAAACAATTACGAGAAATCGTATTACATATGAACCATGATGTTGAAGTTTTGAATATTATGCCAATTGATGCAACAAATGAATTTAGTCAAAATATTAATATTCTTTCACTTTTGCATATCCGGGGTTAAAATTCGTAAAAATAAGATAAATGCAAATAAAATAATCAAACCTGTCCATCCTTATTGGAGTCAGCTCTCTTGCGTAATCCGTCCCAGATCTTGATCATAATCTCGTGCGTTTCAGTATTCTTTGCATCTCCAGGCTTCCATCCTCGAAGGCTACAGATTTTCTGAATAGTACACAAAATATAAGTGTATGATATTATTTTCATTCACTTCTACACGCTTCTGAATTCTTTGAGAGATGAACTTAGGTATCACAGTTTGTAGTTTTTACTATCAAGAAACTGTAAGTGATAAGTTAATCTATTTAAATCCCATAAAGGCATAAAATAAAATTTAATTTGGTTGATATAATGTACATATAATAAAACATTTAAAAAAAAAAAAAAATAACAAAGTGTACCTCTATAGCCAACTCAAAGTCTTTCCTTTCAATAGTCCCCACTCTGATTGACGTCTGTAACCAAGAAAAAAAAAATGAAAAAAGGTAATAAAAAGGTATAGAGTTTCAAATAAAACTCGAACTAATTGTATTCCGTACCAAAAAAATCATGAAGACGTAGAGAAGCTTCTTCCTTCTGAACTCGGAGACGGACATTGTAATCTGTAACAAAAGAAATAAGCAGATAAAACTTTCTATAGCCTTGCTTTTATACCGATTAGAATAAGAATATGTAATTGGGGATTCGACGCAAAAATATCTTTAAGAGATACACTTCTGAGAGTATTTATTAAGTTTATTTTAAAGAACATAAAACGGGCCTAATATTTTTATTGTATTATTAAATTATTTTATGTCAACGCCGGTCTATCACAAAATAGTATAATGGTATAAAAACAATCTGTAGAGGTATATATATTTCTTTCTCTCGTCGTCCTTCTAAGTTGAATAAATGAAGCATATTTCTACAAGTACGACAGTTGTAACGTAACTTTAGTTTCTTTTTCGAGAAGATATCACGAGCATAATAACTTAAAAATAT
>JAQQSE010000351.1:0-93733 GCA_035772565.1 Antheraea assamensis
AACATAAAAAATAACGCTTTGTTTTATTGTGAAATAATCATCGCATCTCTCGCCGCAAGACAACTAACATAAAAAATAACGCTTTGGTTCATTGTGAACCCAACACCGCATCTTTCGCCGCAAGATAACATATATATAAAAAGGAACCCGCTTTGGTTTATTGCGAACCCATCACCGCATCTATCGCCGCATGACAACGTAGGTGCAACGCCGCATGTACGTGAACGATCCAGTGGTCAACAACATCGAGCCACCAGGGGGCGATTCGGTAAGTGAAATAAGTGCTTTTTACACCCCCTATCGTTCACACACATTCACTGATTCATTATGAGCTTAGGATTATTTCCACGCTTTTTTTTCACCGCATCCCTCCTGGTGGGATCTATTTACACGGTCCCACCAGCCCCTCCAACCACAGACCTCTACATTTTTCGAAAACGTGTGCGACAAATCTTCTTATGACTTGGGAAACTTCACGAACAAAATATTAAGTGATAACGAAAAACGTCAAATTCTTGATATGGGGCCTTTGAAGCCTTGAGGACCTTTCCCAACAGACATCAACCAGAACAATAGGTGTTTTTCAAAATAAGACTACGTTTCGTGTTCTAAATATGCGCCAGTTAATCGTTTTTGGTTGTACTATTCTAAAATACTAGACGCTGCCTATTGTCAACCCTGCTGGTTATTTGCTTCACAAAGGAATAATGTTTGGTGTACGAGAGTTCGAGATTGGAAGCATTTATCAGAAAGAATTAAACAACACAGTTGTTCGAGTGGCCATTCGGAAGCATATGCTGTGTATGAATGTTGAAAAAAAAAACGATACTAATACTATCGACAAGGAACTTGAAAATGAAATTCGCAAAAATGCATCATTTTGGAAAATGGTCCTTCAAAGGTTATTCGATATCATACTTACCCTAGCAAAGAGTTCTTTGGCTTTGAGAAGATACTACGGAAATTTTCTGTCCTATGTAGAGCTTGTCGCCCGATATGATCACATTTTGCGGCAAGTTTTGGATATGCCCAAAGGTAATAATAATTATTTCTAAGTTTTTATATCGTTTTGTTTTGTTTATAATTAATTATTATCTGTTTAATATCAGGAATTTTTGACATGGTGTTTTTTATGTTTTTAGGATCTACAAGATATCCGAGTGCAACAATCCAAAATGAAATGATTGAGAGCTTGGGGATCAAACTCGAAACCCATCCACTAGAACAAATTAGAGCGTCACCGTTTTCTGCCATCATAATGGATATGACACAAGTCATATCGAAGGTAGATCAGGTAAGCATTGTTGTGAGGTATGCAGTAATAACCAGATCGGTAAACGGACAGCCAATTGATATAGAAGTAAAAGAAGTGTTTCTAGGCTTTTATGCAGCCATCAAACACGGCGCAATAGATTTAGTCAACCAAGTGACAACATTATTTATCGACAAGAATATTGATTTAAAAAAGTGTGTGGGGTAAGGATATGATGGAGCCAGTGTGATGAGTGGTGTGTGTATAATGGTGTACAAAAACATATTAAGGATATCCAGCCCAACTCATAGTACGTACATTGTGCCACTCATAATTTAAATTTGGTGATAAATGATGACGTTAGCAGTTGTGTGGAAATACAGATTTTTTTTCGCAACGTTGCAAAATTTGTAGAACTTTTTCGGAAACAGCATCAAGCGTTAGGATCTACTGTTAACATTCACTGGCGAATCGGACACTACTCTAGAAAAACTAAATCCGACTAGATGGTCCAGTAGGGTCGATACGACATCTGCAATAAAACTTCGTTATTTTGATATTATCAAAGTATTATCAGAAATAATTTTAAACAGCCCTAATAAAGATGAACGTAGTGAAGCAGAGAGTATTAAAACAAAAATGCTAAATTTCGAGTTCGTGTTGCTTTGCGAATTCATGCACTGTGTATTTAACGACATAAATTATGCATCCAAAACTTTACAAAAATGCGACATCAATTTGGGCGAGGCGACTAAAGTTTTAGCAGAGACCAAAGCAAAGTTTGCAAGTTTATAGAAATGATTTCGAATTATTTAAGTGCAAAGCCAGTGAAACTGCAAGAAAATATGGTATTGATACCCATTTTCAAGAAAAAAGGAAAAGTTAAAAAATATTTTGATGAATTAGCTGCTGATCACCGATTTCCAAACCGAGAAAAAATAATTAAAGTTGAGATTTTCAATAATATACTAGACACAATAATATTTCAATTAAATATACGTTTTATTGATATGAGTGAAGTCTGTCATATATTCGATTTACAACCACCAACATTTTTATTACATGTTGATGAAGCAACTTTATTACAGAAGTGTGACGAATTCCAAAGAAAATATTCAGTTATAATAGGCCCTACTAAAAACTGAAAACACTTCAATTTATTAATATTTACCACCTAGCTTCACCTCCACTAACTCAAGCATGGACTGTTCACCGATTATGTAAGGAAATAATGATCAAATATGGAGTGCTAGAATGCGACCTAACGGAAGTATTTACAGCAATGTTATTATTCTTTACAATTCCTGTCACTTCTGCAACAGTTGAAAGGTCATTTAGAAAATTAATATAATAATAAAAAAATATTTAAGATATAATATTGGCCAAACTCGACTCCGACATTTATCGCTAATAGCAATTGAAAACAAAACCGTATGAAGCGTGGATTTAAACGAAGTCATTGATACTTTTGCGATAACTAAAGCTAGGAAAAAATTGTAAATATAATTGTTATTTAGTCAGCTGGTAGGCCCGACCCACATATAATAAACCCTTGAATCTTCTCTATTTCGTTTTATTAGCCAAACCTACACCAAGTATTAATTGTAATTTATGTTGTCACTGTTTAATATTTTTATTACCTGCCCTGCCGTGCACAAAAAAGAACTTAAGTAGCTTAGCATTTTTAAAGTACTTGCAATATTTCATATTTTTATTTGATAAAATCTTATCAGTTTACATAGCAATGGGGCCCCATTTTTAATTTGCCCCGGGGCCCTTGGTTACCTAGCTACACCACTGAATATAGACACCGACTTGAAATTAAACCAGACCTTAGTACAAAACTTTCATTTTTCGCGAACTCGGAATCTTTAGTAAAAATTAAGGAGCAGCTCCATACTTCGCATTAAAATGTAGTGCCTAAATAGGCGATACCAAAGCATGTAGTGTACTAATAAAAGCATTTCACTATTCATACATATGTATCACTTAACCAAATGGAACAAGCTTGGGTTTAAAAGCATTAAGTAAGTCACGAAGTCACCCCCACACCACCACCAGATCATTACCCCAGTGAACAGGAATAGAGCAGCAGCGCTTATCCAACCAACGATAGACGCTCTTAACGAGTGGCTGGCGAAGTGGAGGTAATAGTCAATACCCATGAAACAAGCCTTTGTAACGAGGCAAGCTATCAAGCAGCCACCACCTCTCACCCTTCAAGGCGAAACCCTTCCATGACTAGATACACGTCAAGTACCTTGGACCGGTCATAGCTAGAAACCTGACCTAAAAGAACCACGCCGACACGATCTTAGCCTGCTCTAAGAGAGCGGAGAGGACACTACGGCCCATCCTACCTTCTACACTGCCCCTCCACGCTAGAATAAGTCTATACATAAGATAAGGAGTAACATACGCTACGCTGGTATAGTACGGCTGCCTCTCGGAGGCCTCAAAAAGAAGACTACGAGCACAGAAGACTTCCTCCTTGAGAACGATTATTACGGCGCCGAGAAGTGTCCGTAACACAACTATATCAAGAGACACATGACAGAACATGTTCACCAGAGCAGACGCATCGGCGCATACTCATCTCCAGGGTATAGCGCCGCAGCACGCAAGACCGCCTGTCCACAAAATTAAAGACGAGACACACTACACTCGAGCAAATAAGTAACACTAAAGCCGCAATTGAGATCTCGTCGTCCTACAAAGTTGAACTGAAGAGGAACCATGAGGAACGCCCCCAACACAAGCGCAAACGCAATAACGACACTGTCGTCGAAGCAGCAGGATATGAAATCACCGCCAATGAGGCAACCCTGACGCGGTTCCCCTCGTTTGCACACTAACGTGAGAGCGAGAGTATACTTTCGTGAAAGAGCTGTGTGAAAATTATCGGGCCAGGACAGAACAATGTAACTGTGGTACATCCTATTGCTTAAATTTGATTTTTCCATCGCCGAATCTAAACCACATCACACGACTACGTTTGGTCGCAAATCGCTGCATTGGACAAAACAAGAATAAATTTGTCCTTGGCATGTTAGATAAATGTTTGTAATTATTATGATCACTATAAGATAATGTAAGTGTGTTATAAATGAAAATGTAATATTATTATTTACTGTTATTTATTTTTGTGCTTAATATTTTTAAAGCTCTATATATTTTTTAAATCCAACCACAACAGTATAAAACCATGTTAAATTCACTGTTTGGTATCAAAATTATTTATGTACAATTTTCTAACTTTGAATTATTGTATTGTAGCACACATTTTAATTGTTTATCTTTTTACAATAATTGTATCCATACTCTACAGATAGCTAAATGTTTCATAGTCTGTGCAATAAGCACAAAATAGACAATTGGTAATACCCATAAAAACTGCAAAGTTGAGTAAACAGCAAACGACTCACTTAATGAAACAATAAATAAAGAGCATTATGGAAGGCTCTTAATTTTAGGAATTAGCAAGCATCTGTGACAATTTGTATGTAATACATCCAGGAAACTTAACTGAAAATTATAGTTTTTTTAATGACAACAAAATCAACCAATAAGTGAAAAAGAAATTAAACTCTGACTGGACCGTAACATAGTTCATATTTAATTCTTGAGTAAATGCAAAGATAAAATGTGTACATCACTTACAATGTTTGAAGTCATCAACCAAGATCTAACAAATTATTCTACCAAAATTATCACCATATTAACTTTACAATGATAGCTTATCCTATATGTAAACTCTTTTGAAGGGACAGCGTTTAGTTGCAAACAAAATTCAAATTATAATATGGTTCAGTTAAAATTCCAGAAAAAAGAAAATGTTACTGAATCTGATGTCATAATATAAAAAAGTGGAAGGTAATGAACAATTTATTTTGATGATGAAAACACCACTTCTTAATTTGATCAGAAAATCTCTTGAAAATATAATATAAAAATATAATTAATCTTGTATTACAGGCTCTGTGGTATCTTTCGGAACACTAACAACCCATTTACTCGCACCTACTATATACCATACCAAATTTATACAATAGTTTACTTTGAATTATGAGATAAGTGAAGTATGTTATTTACAAATACTATGTTTTAATAATTATTGAAAAATAAATAACGAAAACTTATAATATGAATTATTTCTATACTATGGAACAAATAAGATATTATACAGCAGCAGTACCAGGTGACAGGACAAAATCTTATGAAAATAGGGGACTTATATCACAGACAATGAGATTAGAGGGGAGAGATTTGCCCTATTTAAGATTTCATAATAAAAAAAAAAGTTAAAAGAATATATTAACATATTCTTATCTGATATTGTGACAACTGGAAACTTACACATAGTTTATAAGATATATGATGGGCTGCAGAACTATTTGATATTTCCTTTATATATTTCAAGTAGAAAACAACAAACCAACCCTCAGACAACAAGTATCAGCTACAAAACATTTCAAAACAACTTCATTTCAAAATAACGACCCAATTTAAAATTTTTCATCAACAAACGATATTCACAAGTTTTATAACAGAAATAACTAAGCCTATATACCAAAACAAGTTATTTATCCAAACAAAAAAAATGGGGTTCTAACGACATTTTTCAAACGGACACTTACAAAACTGAGCGAACCAAATTCTAATCTACAAAGTTATAAAACCACCGAATACAAATTCACATTTCTGTACTTTGTACTTTTTCAAATATTAAAAAAAACGTTGAACAAAATGGCTGCCACATGCTAGAACTTTCTATGGATATATTGCAACGAATAATTAAATTTCTCATTATTTTTCCTAATCTATTTAAATAACTCAGAATATTCGACCTAAACCACACGAAATAACACCATATATCAAAAAACCAAATATGAATAAAAAATTTAACAACCACCTTAACAAAATAAAACGACCCCAATACAAAACAAACGACCACTACACACTCCAGACAACTACGAAGTGAACACCTATCACAAGCAAACGCACGCTGTCATAGTTGCCAGGTGTAAATATGTAGTTGCCTCATGAGAGATCTCAATTTGCCCTAGAATTTCAGTTCTTTGAAAAAATTACTTTGAAATGTTATTAGTTGAGATCAGTAAAATTATTATAGTTTTTTTTCAACTATAGACGAATTAGTTTTAGCAAATAACAACGTCAATAATATCTGATATCCTCGTAAAGGTTGGTAAATCAAAATCAGGTAATTACTTAATCGTCATCGACACTTAAGATAATGATTTTAACAGTTAATCGAGGTAGAGTTGTCGTCAATGAAAGTAAACAAGATAAATAATTATGTGTGTCATCTGCAACGCAAGACTGGAGTTTACTCCTTAAGAATGAATGTCTTTGAACAGGTATAAAATACAACATGGAATTAAAAAGAGTTAAACAAACTTAGACATCACAAAACATTAAAATAATCAAGTTTATTCAAATACAATAAGGTATCATACAGTCATCTTCATCGTCTTTAAAATAGTATTTTTGCTTTTCGAATTCAAGAACATAAGTCTGTTATACACACATATGGCCAAAAAGTGAATGATGCTCACAGTAGGTTGTGCATAAAAAGCTCTCTTTATTTAATCTGCATTACTTACAAAATAAATTCGTGTTAGTTAAATAATATTTAAACAATTACAATTATTGTACATACACAATACCATTATGATAAATTAATGATTGATCTGTTTACACAACACAAACATCATGAAATCTTACAATAAATATATCGAGACATTCTTTTCTTTACTTCTTCGCGGTTGCCAGTTACAGATTGTATCATATCCTAAAATATTATTATAAAAATTACGCTGTTAATCAGGTTTTACTTTATTTTAGGGTAAAATACTTTAAGGTGGCAATACTCTCTGTCGTTCGGTTCGCAACACCAAATGTTACCAAAATATATTTCTAATTTTCCAAGAAAACTAGCACCGACTTCTAATAGTTGAAATCACGGAAGAAAATAAACCTCTAAAATTATAATCGAATCGCACACATTTTTTTTGCTTTTATTTTTATTTTCGTTCAGATTTTTAATATTGTCTAATACATCATCTTTTTCTACGCATACAGATTATTGAAATAAATTCGTTAATTTTACATAGATAGAAAAGGTATCAAATTATAAGACTGAACACGTTTTGTGCAACGTCGATAAACTATATTACAGGAATTATTAATATACGTTAACACTTTGTTTATTTTCAATATTAGTTAAATAATTTTAATATAAAAAAAATCAAAATCATGTGTACTCATATATGCTCAAGAAGTTATACTGCTTGGGCTTGCATATATGAAAAGTTATTTTAATAGATTTTTATCCAATATACTAGAACCAAAGTGAACAAAACAAGAAAATTTATAGTATAATATCGTAGCCTTTAATTTTTAAATTAAAAAACAGAATTTATTAAATATGGCTCTTCCTGTTAAATGTAAAGACCTATACCGTCATATATAATACCTAAAAAAAGGTGTGTAGTGTACGCGGTAATTTTGGGGTTTATATATACATATACTTCAATAATTCTCTTTTTTCCTGACATAATTACGCCTATGAAGCGCTCAACGTATGAGATGTCATGGTATATCCCACGGAAGAAAGCTCAATTCTTTATTCCGTGGTATTTCCCTTCGTTATTTGCCATTTTTCCGACAGCGAAGTTATCGAACAACGAGTTTACGCGACTTTGGTTAATAGCATTATGGACGTTTTCTGCTACATCTATCGCGATAACGCTCATTTTTCGCTAATATGGTTATACAGTAGATCAAAATGTTGCCAGATAAAATATGATACAATTAAAATAAAATTCTATATAATAAATATAGATTTAGCTAATAAAGCTGAAATAAAAAGGATTAAAGATAATTAAAAAAAGAACATAATTTACAATACAAATAATATTGAAACGATGAAAAATGGTTGTAGCATTTTTCATACGGTGTGCATACAATTTTATATAATACATAAATACAGAACGTTCTAGAACTACCTTTATTACAAAATATAGGAACTATAGAAGTGTCACCTGTTGTTGGTTAGGAAATACTCCTATTTTTTGGAAGGGAAAAAGTAAATATAAATTAAATGTTAATTATTTTAGAATTTACTTTTGTTATCGATACATCATTCACAAATATAAATTTTAAAAAAAGCAGACTTTGCGAAAGTAGTTACCATCTATTTCAATAAAATTGATGGAAAACAAATTCATCAAAAATACCCGTATAAAATAAACTGTATTTATTTTGATTCCATATGTGGTATTTAAAGTTACAAAATATATTTTAATTGTTTAATGACATATTTGATTTACAATAAATTTAATCGTTTTTTTTTCTGTATGGCCTCTGCCTATGTGGGCAATTTCGCCAGTGTCAAGTGTGACAAATACACGGTTTAAACTTAATTGTCAAATATTCAGCATAAAGTAGAATAATCCAAAATGGCACTAGTGGTCCGGTGAAACTGTGGAGGCCTTGTGGGGTTGACAGTGTAGTCAGTTCGAAAAAAAAAAAAATGGCACTACACAAAACAATCACAGAAGAGTAATTTTGAGATATGGGTACCACAGAGATAATATATAATGGTATGTTGGAAGTATAGATACAAATACATAGCATAGTTATATATAGCATATAAAAACATAAATGACATTACAGTTTTTATTATTACGATAAATTAAAGCAGTAAATGTTTCAATAAAAGCAGAATAAACATATGTAAGCAATGTATTAATATTAGTAGGACGGGGAATATTAGCAGGAAGGATATCATTTAGGGAAGATGATAGTTTGTGACAATTAAAAAATATGTGTTCCACTGATCCCTCATCAAGCCCACACTTACATAGAGAATGGTCACGGACATGTATTTTCGCAAGAAAAACTGGAGAGCATATATGGCCCAGACGTAGGCGAATAATAGTAGAGATAACCCACTTATGGGTATTTTTGAATTTAAAAAACCATGGCTTCGAGGGAGTTATTGGCTGTATGTTCCAATAGTGTTTGGCTTTGTGAGGATCAAAGCTATCCCACAGGTCCTGCCATGATTGAGTAAGTTTAGGTTTTGCAAGTGCATGCAAATCTTGTGAAAATGTTTTAGCGTGGATATCATAACCAACACTTGTAGCATTCTTGGCATATACATCCGCAGCCTCATTCCCCAGAATTCCACAATGACCAGGAATCCAAGCTAAAACTACTTCTAAGCCAAGGTAGTGGCAATTAAATAATAGTTCTCTGGTCTTTAAATTTAAGGGAAAGTTTGACTTGGATCGGATGGGAAATTTAGAAATATCCTGCAAACTACTTCTACAATCAGATAAATATATTGTTCTATTTAACCTGTGTGCCTCAACATATGCCACCGCTTCAAAAAGGGCTATTGACTCAGCAGAAAATACAGAAAATAAATAGGGCCATCCATTCATTATTAATTATTGTATTAAACAATTGATTTGCACGAGGATTATTTTTTTCTATACCAAAATTAAATATAATATTTGGGGAATAAAACAAGTCATCATACTTTATACTAAAAATGGGATACGAGGATATCGTACGATATTATCCATCGTTCAAGGCTGTTTATAAGACATGGACGATTTTTATGGGACCAATATGTGGATGAATGTATTCTCTGAGAAAGATTAATTAATTTGGAAATTAGTCGATGGTTAGCTAGATTTATATAGGAACCGGTCAGAAAGGAATTGTCTACGTATGTATAACGGAGGATCAAGGCATTCTACTTGAAGAGCAATTACCGGAGATGATTTCATAGCACCTGTAATTATCCTTAAACATTTGGACTGTAATTTATCTAATTTATATAAACAAAATTTGCTACATGGTTCCAATAAAAATCAGCCATAATCAAAGTAACTTCGAATTATGGCATTGTATAATAACTTTTGAATGTAGGGGTGAGCACCCCACCATACCCCAGAAAGAGCCCGCATTAATCGTTTCAACCAGTCTAAGTCAAGATGACAAATTCGAGTCATAGAGCTACAGGGATTTAACAATAGAATCATTTCCTTTTTACTTTCATGGAAAGCATACTCATATAAAAAATAATTCACTCTCCACTTGAAAATTCAGCAATATATATAAGTACATAATTGATATGTTCTGACTGTCTGTGTACTTTTACAATACCTCTCCTCACTTTACGCCGTGCCGTGCTGCTTGAAGGTAAAATTGACATTGTTTTTTGTGTGTGGCCCTTCAATCGCCGTCATTGTTTATGCAATGGGCTTCGTGAAAAGGAATATATCAAAAAGACAATTAAATTATACAATTTGGTTGTCATAAAATTATGTAGACTCATCTTCAAAATTACCAAACAACCCGTGCGTATTTGATTACACATAAATCTTCACAATATGTGTTTTAATTCAGCATATCTAGGCAAAGAAAATACAGAGTAGGATTTTCACGTTTTTTTTACGATGTCTTTAATATTGTAAGATTAAGGCCTAAGAACCATAACAAATCCTTGAATTAGACCACACAATGACTTTATTTATATGCTAACTTTTGCTCGCAACTTCACTCGTGCTAAAGTAGATCTTATCTATCTCTCGAAAACAATATATTTTTCGGGAATAAAATGTAAACTATATCATTTTATGTAGACCTAATAATCTGTACGTGAAGTTCACTATGATCGGTTGAGTAATTAAGGTGTGATAGCATAACAAACAAACAAACTCACTTTCGCATTTATAGTATTAGTATGAATATCTTAGAGAAGTAGTAAGCGTGCATGCTATCTTTTTTACATTAATTAGTTATCTATAACCTAAACTAAATATAATTAATCACTAACGCTTGTAATTATTGAAAGACAAAACATCGTTAGATAATAAGTCATATTATTTTTAACAAACATGATACAACATGTAACTAACACCAATACAAAAATTAAACTTTGTTTCAACTAGCATGCAAATATTCCCCTAAAAACAATGATTTTTACGTCTCCTTGTATTTTATAATATATATATATATATTTATTTATATATATATATTTGTACTTTTTTATACTACGTTTCCTTATATTTTACGAAATAAAATAAATACAAAATTATTAATAGATAGGGTTGTTTTTTACCTAACGCTGATGGTCGGGCGGGCCTCTGCGTTTTCACCATGCATAATGCTTGCAATAATGGTTCTTATTATACATTCCTATATTTTAGCTAAATGGAATATACTAGAAAATATTAGGTGATAAACGTAGAACTACGTTCATAGAGTACATTGTTACTTTTTACCTATCGTTTTAGAGTCCTGGCAACACTGATAAATTGCCAATATTGCGTCTATACGGTACAAATAACAAAAGATTTTTTATTACTAAATTTAGAAATAATGGCGTGTTTCCATCGTTGCTTTTAGCTGAAAATCGTTGTATTCAGATATTTTATGTGTTCTAAAAACGTTACATTAATTGGCGCTATGGTGTGTAACAAACGGTGCACTTGCTTGTGTTTAAGTTTTTGGAGTTGTGTTAAAATTGTGAAATAACATGTCGCATCGTTTTCATTTGAGCGTTTCATCGTAGGTAACATGAGATTGAGGTAACTAAAAATTAATATTTACAAAATATGACATGTTTTGTTTGTTTGGATAAATGGTAATTAAAAACAGGTGGTATCCGACTGTATAGCGACCTTCAGACCGTAAATATAACTCGCGGTATAATAATACGATACCTTTAGATTAAATAACGTTTTGAAATACATTTTTAAGATCACATTTCACTGTATAAAATGGACGAGACAGACAGTTTAATTTTTGCAAATATTGTTAAAATATTTCCTTTGGGTTTTTCCGTATTTTCCTGCATTATTTAGTATTATTATTTGTATTAGATACTCGCTGTCGTAATATAAACAATTTTTATAATTATGAAACGTGATTTTAGTTTTGTTTTGGTGATTTTTTTAACCATTTTACATTTACTTAACCTATGATGAACCAAAAATGGTACGACTTTCTACGTCTGTCGAATTGTGCTTGGGGAGAGGGATGGGAGGGAAGGGGAGGGTCAGTAGTAACAACCCTTATAAGTTAAAGTTGCGGAGCCACCTCCTTTTCGAGTTTTTAAAGTTTAAATTCCGAAGAAAATTTCCGAATTTCTGTATCTATTTTGACTCTGCAACGTCTCCGGCGCTGCAGGTAGAGCCGCCCCTACGCCCTTTCGTAACATTACCCAGCGGGTGGAAGCCACTATACGTATGTGCCTCCGGCTCTTTTAAAACACTCTAGGAGTGGGACAAACTCATCTCAGGTGGAGTTGGGGTCAAACAAACAGGTTCTTTGACATAAGTCGAACCTAACCTACTTTATTTGTTATCTGAATAACAACAAAAATGGCATCAGTTTTACATTTCGTTTCATAAGCCGGTTGAACGTCTTTATGAGTCATAAACTCTACACATTTAAAAAGTTCGTAATGAAAATAATACTGTAATTTAATATACATAAACTGTAAAATATATGTGTGTATGAAAACTATTGAAATAAGTATAAAAAATAAATTTTCACCATGACAACATAACCATAAGTAAAACTAAACATTCGATGGCGATATTTAGCTATAATCTGTGGTAAAAATTATGTAAACATTGCAAAAATAATTGATTATCAATAATTTTTTCTCTAAAACTACGTGTCTCCGCATGGTGAAACTGTGTGGGTGTTCTTATATTAATGTAATCTATCTATTTAAAAAATATCAACTCTCAACTCGATGGACGTTAATGGAAAACTAGGCCCCAAAAATATGTGTATTAAATTAGGTATGTGTGTAGACAATAATCATTGTACACTGAATTTTTTAAGTTAAGTAATAGTTCATAAGGAAAATAATGCTATAATTTCGTATACATAAACTGTTAAATATATATGTTCATAAAAATATTGAAATGAGTACAAAATATAATTATTTATGAAAATTTATAAAAAATAAATTGTTACCTAATGTATAACAACATAATCATAGGTAAAAACGAAATGTACAATGGTGATAATTCTCTATAATCAAAGTTATGTAAATATTGCAAAAGTAATTTATTTTCAATATTTTTTTTCTCAAAAACTACATCTCTCCGCGTGTTTAAACTCTATGTGTGTGCTTATAATAATGTAATCATATGTAAATATCAACCCCCAACTGGACGGACGTCAATGGATAGTTAAGCCCAAATTGTATCTATGCTTTTTCTGTCATAGTATTATCCTGTACCCGTTTTTCATGCCAGAGTAGTAGTTGACAGTATATAGTCTTAAAGTTCAATGCTGCGTATTCGAGTCCTTACCATTGTAGCACATATATTATAATAAACTTGTCATTGCAGGCATGATGGATGGATCTCGTTAAGGCCACTGTTGTTTTTAGATAGCACTATCCTTACCCTTATCACAGTACAGACTTACCAATTTGCAACACTACAATTTAAAAAAAATGTAAAGGTACCACAACACTTTTTATTTAAAAATGTTAATGTTAATATGACAGGCAACAATCTTCATTTCTCAAATCTATACAAATAAATAAAATTGAAGTATCACTTTGTAATTTCAGAATAGTTTTTTACTAAATGGATATGAATATATACTATAAGGTACCCTATATCAAAAGCCTATTTTATAAATCTTCTATTATGTGTTTGTTCTGGCTAATCTCTGAAATGGTTGGACTGATATTGTCAGAATTTTTAGAACAATTTTATATAAAAAAAAAATAAAGGTTCTACATAATAATGTAGAGAAGCACCGTTCATGAACATGCTTACTAATCTGAATATTGTTAAGGCTCAAATACACATGCTTGTTACTTGCATAAAAGCATGCCAATTACCAGTAAGAATAAGTTATTGGCATGTGTATCGAGATTCTGCCCGTAGCTGGCATGTCAGTACAAAGCATACTAGGTGATCCCGGCTTGTTTGAGTTTTTTCCCATGTGGGGATGGGGAGCACATTACTAGCCTGGAGAAGCTTGATTAAGAAACTGGTGTGCCAACCACATGCATGTGTAAGGTGGTTTCACGGAATGCTGGTAACCGGTGTGCTGGCTTACCAGCACCTGGTACACTATTTACTGGCATGTGTATTCTGGGCTTTACACTGTTTACACGTTTTTTGCATTAGAGATGATTCCATTTGAAGGAATTCACAGCTAACAGCTATTTTATATCTTTATAGTGACAGGAAGTACGCAAGGTCTTTGAAACAATAATTTTGAATGTGAATAAACCAATAACATATACACTGACCAATTTACTTACACATTATATTAACAGTTTATCAAACTCAAAGAAATTGGACACTTTTTTATGGGTGTAACTTTAAATCTATTTATATCCTATTAATTAATTAATTGAAATTACATGTATTTATGATCGAAGTTGAAGATATAAGCTTTAACACTATCTTGTTTAAACTTTGCAAATCTTTTAATAACATGGAAAAGTAAAAAATAATCATTATAAATATTAATACATACCACCGAGGATGTTCCTGTAACCCTTTCTAAGATTGGTTCCTACAAACTAGGCATGAAGAAGCACTTTTGCAGGTGGGTATGATGGCAAAGACTGCTGCCGGTATTTAACACTGACAGTCGTCACACTGTTTTTTACTATACTTTCCATCAGGTATTGTGCAGTCATTTTGAAGAAGTACTATATCAATTTACAATTCTATATATATTACTTTGACATATTTTGTAAGAAATACTTAGTGTTGACAATGTAAAGGCCTGAAAAATATATTTATGGCATGATTAAAATATTTTTTTCTTTTTATGAACCTTCTAGAAGTTTTTAGTTATTTATATATGTGGCTATAACAGATAGGGAAAAACATGAGAAGTGGTCTATGAGACAAAAATGTTTGGGGACCTGTAATCTACAACATCACTAGGCCGTTGCCGGTACATACCCTGTGATCTCAAACTCACACTATTTTTGTATGTAATAGGTGCCCTAGTACATAGTAAATCAATGTGTGAAAAATGTATATATGTTATCTGAATTAATAAACTATTCAATTTCGACCTCCTTTTGGAAGAACGAAGCACGGGAATTATATAATTTCAAGTTTCATAACAAATTAAAATTATCAATTACACTTTTAGAAATCAGAAAATGTACTCTTTTAAAAAAATAAAGTAGGTGGTCAAAAATGATTGGATAAAAAATGATATGTACAATGTACAGATTTGCGAGCAGTCGCTAGTATATAAAAGATAGCATACTACGTATTATTTGAAAATCAAAAAAAAATCTATACTATTTTTAGCGACATCTGTATCAAGGTTCGCTGAATTTCAGCGCTCGCGCCGCCATTTTATAATACCTTTTACGGCATCGTACTGTTTTCTAACGGTGACTAAATATTGTTCATGAATTTCTTTATGTAATTACACTACAATTAGCATAAATAGTGTTATTTTGTGCACAAAATCTGTTGTATTACAAATATAGTTCTGTGTTTATGAAATATTGTTATTTTGTTGCAATTTTTGAAAATGTTGGTATGACCGGAAACATCGTAAGTTGTAAAATAGCTTCACCACAGTTGAAGAATTCTAGAATAGGTACCTCCGCTAGGAGTAATATTATTCTGTGATAGGTACGCACGACATATGCATCACTGGCATGACATTAATTTATTCATAAAACACATTGTCGTTTATATTTCTTTTAAAAATACACTCAAAACAGCAGTATAAAAATGTCTTAGAGCTAATATAAACCTGTACGTGATCGGTTTATAAGGATGAATGTGTGGTTCATACTTTAGTTCGAAAAATTAATACTTATTTTGAAACAGGTTTTGTAGAACGGTATAAAAGGGAATATTTTTTTTTTATTAGAAAAACGAGCGAATGCAGTGGCAGTGGAAGTTTAGTAGCTTCAAGGAGCGGAAAACATAGTAACTCTCGTAGCTTCCACCTCATGTAAGTATTGTACTAAATTACATTAACTTTACAAATGAGCCTTGTTTAAACTTATCCTGAAGATGTATAAGTCGGTGTATATAAAGTCTCATATTTATATTTGCTTTGTTGAATGCTCATCAGGGCATTGTATAATGTTCATTTAATTATTATTTTTTCAAAAAGTACAACATGCTTATATATTTAGAACAGTCTTGCATAAATCGTGTAATCTATACTGCTGATACTGGTGTGGCTTTGATGTACATCACAAGTACAAGAAGGGTTGCTTCTTACTATTGTGGTTTGAAAGTTATTAGCTATACAATTAATTATTTTTTTAAATCCCAGGCATCATTTAAAACACTGATAGTATTTATAAAAAGGTAGATTTTAATGTCTTTGTATGGAAATTATTTCTGTGTTAAACATACTCTCAGTATAATAAAATGATTTACCATAACATAACCCCTCGGCTGTTTTTTTTAAACCCAGGTCTCAAATGGTGGATTATGTTTTAAATTTCACAGCATTATACATTGTAAATTTCATGGTTTAGTAAAAAAATTCATGCAAATAAACAATAATTTAAAAATACATTTTACATAAAATAATATAATATACAAATGGTATATTTCAAAGTTTTGTAATAAAAATCAGGTTATTTTTTAATCTTATGCTGCCAACAGTCTGTTGAACTGTGCCTCATGAGTTCTACATTTGTTTGTATGGAACTTAAACATGGTTTTGGACAGTCCAGGGGTTAATTTGTGAACACTTTAATACATCACCAAATAGTACACTATGAGATAACACATTCAATAAAACTGATGGGATTTGTGTATGTTTTTTCATAATTTATAGGTTGCAGGATAGGACAGAGGTGAGCTTAGAAAAGGCCCACCACTATACCGTGGTTTTATTGTGGTGTTTGTTTTCACTGAAAGCTCTAGCTTATTTGCAAGCATTTGAAAATATAACAATAAATACAGTATTTGACCATTTTAACCTTTTTGCGATCATTGCATTACATTTAGAATGGGATATTATCTTCCAGGTATCCTAAATGTAGATCAAGGGCTGATAGTAGGCTTGACTCGTCTGCCAAGGTTTCTACATCAGATGTATGTGTAGTATATTAATTATTGTGATTATAGAAATCACCGGTTTATTATTAATGCACTTTCAAACTTTTTAAAGTGTCAAGACATTTCTAGAACATTACTATCCAGGAGAAGGTTTCTTGAGTATAGATTACTTCTCGTATGAACTTCTTGACCTTGAATATACCCGTATGCGCATTCACGCGTGGTTGCTATTAACACATTTTAATCGTTTCAATATTCGTGCGTGATTACATGCGTGCTTTTTATCATAGAGGGAAGAACGCTCACATAAAGGCTAAGGCAATGCTTTTGCGTTCTTGAGTCTGTGACAAAACAGTCTTATATAAACACGCGCGTTTCTAAAATGTGCTCGAAAAAAGAAAAGGATCCCGATTGAGCCGCGGTGGAGTGCGCACGCGCTCTAGCGTTGCTCTATCCGAAACGATCATCATGCTAGCGAGTTTACTGTGTGATTCTGTCTATTTCATTAACTCTGCTTCTTCCAGGTTCCGGTTTTGCCGCATAGCAGGGGGGTGAAGATACGATATCGCACACACGTCGCGTTGTCTCTGGTAGCAACTCGAGCCTAGGTTTGTCCCTCGGTGTGGAGCTCCGAGTATGTTACTCGCGCGAATACAGTGACTCTCGCTAATTTTACATATACACAGATCACGTGCACACATAGGTACACACAGTGGTTGGGTTATTTTTTACCCCTGTTCGGACTGAAATAGATGACACAACTTAGTAGTCAGATACAATATACACGTATGCATTCATGAAACATACATGGTTATACATGTATTTTTCACGAATTCATGTGTATGTATGAGATAGATAGCTTAGCTTAGCTCGAAAATAAAAATGTGGTCAAGAAAAAAGAAAAGTAGTTTCGATCAAGCCACGGTAGTGTGCACACGTACGTGACCGTCTCTTGTAAGTAGTACGAGTGATCGACATTTGAATAAATTTTCTAACAATTTTGTCGTGTTCCTAATGTTTTTATGTGTTCTGTTCGCAGATTTTGGTTGTGGTGCGTACGGATCATCTGTGCGTAATCGGGGCTTCTGTTTCTAAGTAAGTTTGTTATAATTTATTACGTAGCAACTGTTGTGATTGTGTAGTTTTTCTACAGGGTGTCAATCGGTCAATTGTGTCGTTCTTGTCAAAGCGATAAAATTTACTTTTCAGTACGAACTTTAACCGCACTTTTCGGTGCGCGCCGTGCTCTCCGTGTGCAGTGCGCCGTGTCATCGTGTTCAAGACAGAAGATTGTTGGGGACTACTCCCTGGGGAGTTCCATTCGAGCTGCGATAGCGTGCGCACGTGACCGTTGCTTGTAGTGGAGCGATCGATCGGCATGCAAGTGAGTAATTTAACGATTTTTTTTGAGTTCCATTCTGGCCGCGGTCGGGCGCACATGTGCGCTCTCTCGCTGCTCTGTCTGTTCGATCGTCGTTAACCTATCTGCGGACCAAATGTTCTATTCTACGAATTCGCCCTCGCTCGACCCGCATTGCTGCCGAGTGAGTCATCGCCAGGCGCTTTTGTCTTAGATGTTTTGGTTCGATCGTTTGTAAAGCTTGATTGAGTTTTTTGAATATTTCGCGTGCTCGGTGGGTTAGTAATATTGTTATAGGTTCGATTCGTCTGCCGCGTATGGATTGAATGTCAATCGTTACGCTCTTTTAAGAGCGATAGTACACCTCATCTAGTGCACTAAGTAAACTGTACTTTTTGGTGCACGTCAAGTACATCGCGTGCATTGTGTCGAGTCGCCGTTTTGAGTGTCGTGAGTCGTGCAGCGCGTCGCTTTTTCGTGTTGCGCCGTGTGCAGAGCGTTGCATCAAAAAGAAGAAACCGAAGTGCTAGGGACCTTCCCCTAGGCTACATAGGTTCTCTGTGAGGCATTGCACTTCGCCCACAGCTCCCTTTGGCCCGGACACGGATTGTCCGATAGATTCTAAACAGGCGCGCCCCTCTTCCCTTCAGGGAGAGAGGTTAATCATGTCCACCCCCGCCCGCACCCCGCCAAACCCCGAGGATATAGCACAGATTCAGGATCTAGTCCGTTTCATGAGATCGCCCGCGATACGAATCCTCTCCTGGTTTCAGAGTTTCATAGACTCAAACGCCACCGCCCCGATATTTCTCCGAAAACACATTCGAACCGCTTTCGGACCGCGACTCCGACGACGACGCCTCCGATGTGTCCGATATGGACCTCGACTCAGTTCCCGTTCCCGCGACTGTCCGCTTCCGCTGAAATCAAACGGCTTTCAAACCGTCACGCGCCGTGCTAAACGCACACGCGCCGCGACCGCGAACCATTCCGATAGCGACTCCGCAGCGGGACTTTCCGTCCCGAAACAGTCGAACGTAGGTGGCGCTCGGGTGCCTCGAGTCACGCCCACGCCCTTTGTCCCATCCCCGGCTGTGGGTTCCGCAGTTACGGCTAAGAAAACGCCCTCCGCCCCCCGTCACGATTCCTGACAAGGCCCGCTGGGTGCAGATCTCAACGGACTTACAGTGTCGTAAGATCCACTACACGTCTGCCGTCAATACCGTTGCCGGTATTTCCGTTAAAGTCTCCACATCCGATGAGCATTGTTTGCTCACAAAATACCTCCGGGAGGGTAAACTCCCCTTTTTCACCCACGCACTCGAGGAGGAACGCCTCCTCCGTGTCGTCATTTGTGGTGTTCCTTCTGAACCCCCTACCGATGATATCTCCGATTGCCCCAACACCGCATCACAGTGGAGCTTCCTCACAAGTCTTATGTACCCTCGCATTGTCATAACTGCCAGATGTACGGTCATTCCGCCCAGCACTGACACCTGCGTCTCAGGTGCGTCAAGTGTCTCGGGGTCTCGGGGATCACTCCATTAAGGAGTGCCCCCGCACTCCAGGGTCCACCAAGCCTCCCAGCTGCGTCCTCTACGAGCAATCGGGTCATACCACGAACTATCAAGGATGTCCCTGCGCGCCCCGTTTGACCGGTCCCCGTCGCGGCAGACGTGCGACCCCGTCCAGGGCGCATGTCTCGCCGTCCCGGACGCAACCGCCTCCGCCTCCGCCTATACAAAGCCAGAAGACTTTCCGTTACCTGCCGGGCACCTCCAGTGCACCGGCAGGTAATGGAAAGCCCGTACCGAGCGCGCTCTCCTGATGCGCAAGGCCGCCCTTACGTGGGGAAATCCCTTATGGATACCCATCCTCCCGGGGGAGAGATGGGTTATGTCCGACTCGCACGGACTAAAACCCCACGGTGTACCGGCCACCACTTTACGTTGGGGCGGCATGGGACCGTGCTGAGCTATCGCCATGCCGCCCTCAGCGGTCAGCCCGGCGAAAGATGGCCGCCGGGCTCCGTCCTTATAGGGAGGTAAACTAGGTACGCGATCAGCCACCTTCCCTCGTCCGCCGAACCTGTGCAATGAGGAGATGAGCCCTCCGGCCCATCACCTCAGGTCCGGCTACGGAGGTGGAAGAAGGTGGGCATATCGCCTCCTCCTTCCACCGGCCCTTCTTTGGCGGAGAGGGCCGCTAAGAGGATCCACCTCTCGGGCCCTCCCCGCCGCCTCCTTCTGCGAGATGACCTCCTCGCAGAAGGAGGTCATCGCCGTCCAGGCGTTTTCGCTGCCGAGCATGGCCGCAACCACGCTCGGCAGCGACAGATTTCCTCCTACCGCCGCAGTCAGAGTGCGACGCTGCACCTCCCACGCAGCACACTCGGACAAAGTGTGCTGCGCGGTGTCCTTCTCGGCGCCGCACTCGTGACATGCGGCGGTCGGCTCCCTGCGAGCGATCTGGTGCAGGTATCAGCCAAAACAGCCATGGCCAGTCAGTACTTGCACCAGTCGGAACGTCAGGGAGCCCCATTTCCTGTCAAACCACCCGCCAGCTTCCTCAGCTCCTAAAGCCAAGCCCCAGCCTCAGAAGGCTCCGTCCACTCCTACACCACCTACCGCGTCTTCCGTATCGACCACCGGTGTAGGCTGGATAGCTCAACCCTTGTTAGTACACGATGTTCAAGAAATACTCGCGTTCAACGCGCTCAATCGAGTCCATCAAAAGCCAAGCCCCAGCCTCAGAAGGCTCCGTCCACTCCTACACCACCTACCGCGTCTTCCGTATCGACCACCGGTGTAGACTGGATAGCTCAACCCTTGTTAGTACACACACGATGTTCAAGAAATACTCGCGTTCAACGCGCTCAATCGAGTCCATCAAGTCAGTCGTACCGCTCTTTTAAGAGCGATAGCGTACCTCCCTATGCGCTAAGAAAACCGCACTTTTCGGTGCGCGTCGAGTCTTCGAGAGTTCGTGTTCATCGAGTCAAGAAGTCAAGAATTTTTAGACGACTGAAGAGAGAAGAACTTATGTGTTAGATACCTCCCTCAAGGCTTAGCCTTTTGTGTTTTTGTTTGCATATATACGTCGACAGTGTCAATCGAGTCAATCAAGTCAATCGTAACGCTCTTTTAAGAGCGATAGCGTACCTCCCAGTGCGCTAAAAACACCGCACTTTTCGGTGCGCGTCGAGTCTTCGAGAGTTCGTGTTCATCGAGTCAAGGCGTCAAGAATTTTTAGACGACTGAAGAGAGAAGAACTTATGTGTTAGATACCTCCCTCAAGGCTTAGCCTTTTATGTTTTTGTTTGCATATATACGTCGACAGTGTCAATCGAGTCAATCAAGTCAATCGTACCGCTCTTTTAAGACCGATAGCGTACCTCCCAGTGCGCTAAAAACACCGCACTTTTCGGTGCGCGTCGAGTCTTCGAGTGTTCGTGTTCATCGAGTCAAGACGTCAAGAATTTTTAGACGACTGAAGAGAGAAGAACGGAAGTGTAAGAGACCTCCCTCTAGGCTTAGCCTTTTGTGTTTTTGTTTGCATATATACGTCGACAGTGTCAATCGAGTCAATCAAGTCAATCGTACCGCTCTTTTAAGAGCGATAGCGTACCTCCCTGTGCGCAAAAAAACCGCACTTTTCGGTGCGCGCCGAGTCTTCGAGTGTTCGTTTTCATCGAGTCAAGACGTCAAGAATTTTTAGACGACTGAAGAAAGAAGAAATGAAGTGTAAGAGACCTCCATCAAGGCTTAGCCTTTTGTGTTTTTGTTTGCATATATACGTCAACAGTGTCAATCGAGTCAATCAAGTCAGTCGTACCGCTCTTTTAAGAGCGATAGCGTACTTCCCTGTGCGCTAAGAAAACCGCTCTTTTCGGTGCGCGTCGAGTCTACGTGTTCATCGAGTCAAGACGTCAAGAATTATTAGACGACTGAAGTTAGAAGAACTGAAGTGTTAGAGACTTCCTCTAGGCTTAGTAGGTTCTTCGTCCGGACTGGATAGTCCCATAAATTGCGTTTAGCGCACTCCCCTGCCCTACTGGTAATTCATTTTTCATAAATAATAAAAATATATTTAGAAATAATAAAAAATACTCAAATAGAGTAAGTAGCCTCTATGTCCAGTCGAGTCGAAGCAACTTCAGACGTTAGTCGCATCGTAAGAAGAGAAGAGTCAATCTCTCATCATAAGAACAAAGTAATAAATCTCATCGTAAGAAGATAACAGTCAATCTCCTTGTAAGAACAGAATAGTCAATCCGATCCTGATAACAGATTTGTCAGTCTCATCGCGATAACTGACAGTAACAAGAGCGTAATGATTATTGTAGCTGAATGGTGTTCAACTATTCATTTTGATTACATTTTGTATACAATGAGTATATCTCCTTCTATAATTGCCGACTTAATGATACTTACATTTTCTTTTTTTATGACATGTGGATGGTACAAAATTATGCTATGGTTTTATCATGTTTTCTTTACTGCTTAGGTTCATTGTAAGAATTGAAACTACAGTCCGACGAGATCCGACATGTTCCTCTTCACTGCTTCAAAAGGTCAATAAAATGTTTGATATTTTGTTAATTTATCAGCAAATTTACCATATTTGAATGTAAACCCAATTAATAAGGAAACCAACACAAGCATTGAGCATACCTCAAAACGAGTGTACCGTGATAACAGTTGATGAGGAGACTGCGAGCGACCCTGTGAGTGTTGGAGGACAAGCAGATCCGTGTTACAACTAATGTGACGGAGGTTGAAGGACTTTTTTATATATTGAGGTTGATGAGTTCTTGATCAGGAGGCAGTAGTTGCCTGTGTACCAAATGAAACTAGAATTCATGAAAGATGTGACTCTGAGGTAAATATGAATTGAATTAAATAAAATAGACAAACAAGTATGACATTATGATTTTGTATGTCATTGGGGGCAGTTATAAAAGTGTGACGTCATCGTAAAATTGACACAATTTTTAAAATTTTTGTGTGTCTGTTCTGGGTAATCTCCAAAATGGTTCGACCGATTTTGACAGAAATATCACTGACGGATAGATAAAATTACAGTGGGTGACATAGGCTACTTTATTTTAGATTAGCTGTCATCCGTGGCTTCGTCTGTAGTACTATGTCCAAAACGATTAGACCTATTTTCATGGGACGTTCACTGACAGATAGTTGATATAAGAAGTAATTTACAATTATAAAATAAAACGCATGCGAAGCTGCGGGCAACAGCTATCATAAATATGACTGCTTTGTAGTTTGTAGCATATCATCATGAACTTTTCTGTAGTTATTTATTTTTCCGTAGTATATTATTTTTGATGTCTCATAAGGCTTAGTCAACATTAGCAATGTTATGTAACTTGATTAAGCCTTCGTAATATAGAATAATAATCTGTTTTAATTTAGATTGCAGATAGACATAAAAGGAGGACGCACAGGGTTAAGTGGTATTTACGTGAGATCAAAATGCCACAGAAGCAGGTGTAATATTTCCAGGGTTTGGAATATAAAGTAACAGCAGTACAAGAGGTTGGCGAACAGTTTCAAGTGTGGTTTGTAACGCTATATATTTTATACCTAACTCTATCGTACAATCAATACATTGCAGGCCATAAGTTTATACATTTTTATATTTTAATTAATAATGTATTTATGCATAGGGTCTAAGTCGCCTAGAAGAAGAAATTATTTTTGGTTTTAACTAAAAACTTATTAAAAAATTTACAATGTATATATATTTTTTTACATGAGCCAGAAATAGCTTATTAAAACTTAATTTTTATTATGGTAGCATATTACATTACTTGTTTAAGTAGGTATGTGTTTAGAGCTTGTTTTTCTCTTTTTGTGTAAAGTAATTTGGATTATTTAGGCACATAAATTGTTTATCTTGAAGTTTGCTTTTATGTGGTTAGCTGTAATATGCATAAAGTCAATAGATATAAAGATTGGAGTAGGTTAATTTTATTCACATGCGATTTACAATCATGTCATTCTTGTTGCGATATATCATGTCATAATTCATTGTTATTGAGTCTGACAACACTGATATAATGTTACAGGAGTTCGAGTTGGTACAAGGCTGAGTTGCCCTACATAGAGACGATCGCGCGTGCTCAGCGCGTCACAACCGAGCGAGCCGATCACAAACGAGCAGAGTACGAGCGAGTCGAGCACAAGCGAGCAGTACGAGTGAGCCGAGCACGATGAAAACGAGGCGGAACTCCATCTATTTAAACAAGTATGTGTCCTGATTCTCTTAACGGGTCCGATTCGAGCCGCGGTCGGGGACGCACGTGCGCTCTCTCGCAGCTCTTAACGGTCAGATCGTTCGATAACTTTTACGTAGTTATTGAATTAGTTCGTGATACTCGGTAGTATTGTGTGTTCGATCGGCTATTGTCAATCGTTACGCTCTTTTCAGAGCGCCGGTGCACCTCCGTTAGTGTACCAATTAAACCGCACTTTTCGGTGCGAGCCGAGCACACAGAGTGCAGTGCATCGAGTCGTCGGGCCGCGCGTCGTGTCGTCGTGCAGTTCGTCGTTCGCCGTGTTGCGCCGTGTGCCGAGCGTCGTACGTGAAGAAGAAAGAAGCAAATTCGAAGAAAGAAGTGTTAGGGAACTCCCCCTAGGCTTCGTAGGTCCCCTGTGAGGCATTGCACATCGCCCACAGCTCCCTTGGTCCGGACACGGTTGTCCGTTAACTTCAAACAGGCGCACCCCCCTGCCCCTCTGGCAGGGAGGTTAGTCTCATCCCGTTCGGCTCATTATATTCCTCCATAATGGAGTTTTCAGCTGTCGATGAAGCGTTGTTTGCAGCCATCAAGACCGAGCACCCGGATATCTACCGGGAAGCCTGTAGGAAGTTTCTTCCCTCACGCTTAGAGCCTGAGGACTCCGCAGCCAGTGACTCCAGTCGCTCGCGCTCCCCAGTCACACCCAAACCCAAGGGATCCAAGCTAAAATCTAAGTCGCGGAAGGAGAAGGCTCCGACCGCATCACCCCCTCATATCGACATTCCAGTGGCGAATTCGTTTTCGCCACTTTCTCCGGATTGTAATGTCGCGTCATTTGTCTCAAGCCCTCTTCCAGACTCGGATATGGACGTAGACGCGTCCGTACCCGTTGTCGAGTCCGCTAAGAACGGTTTCATAACCGTCTCATACCGCCGGAAAGCCGGTCTGTCCCGCCCTGCCTCACCCACCGGGTCCGTACAGACGGAACCCGCTCTATGCGTCAACAAGACGTCGGCCTTAAGCCACGCCCCCTCCGACCTCTCGCTCGCTCAAGCCGCGGGTTCCGCAGCCTCAGCGAAGAAGCCACGCCCACCGCCACCTGTTACGATTCAAGACAAGTCGTCTTAGGTCGCTATCTCCTCGAGCCTCAACTCGAGGAAGATCGCTTACACCTCCGCCCTTAACATGTCCACTGGAATCCAGGTTAAGGTGCCGACCATCGGCGACCACCGTCGCCTAACTTCCTTCCTTAGGGAAGCGAAGTACGGGTACTTCACCCATGCTCTCGAGGACGAGCGTCTCCTCCGAGTTGTCCTCCGTAGGGTCCCGATTGAACTATCAATCGAGGATATCTCCAACGACCTTAAGTCGTCAAACTATCCAGTCCGAGAGGTACATCGCATGTACCACCCTCGCACGAAGGCCCCCTACAACCTGGTGTTGGTCATTTTGGACCGCTCCAGGGAAGGTAAAGCCATATCAACCCTGTCCTCCCTGTGCGGCCTCACCGGCGTCACAGTCGAGCCCCCGCGCAAACAGTTCGTTCCCTCACAGTGTCACAACTGTCAGGTGTACGGTCACTCCGCACGAAACTGCCACCTGCGTCCCAGGTGCGTAAAGTGCCTCGGCGATCACTCCACTAGGGAGTGTCCTCGCACTCTATCCTCACCCGAGCCTCCTAGCTGTGTTTTGTGCGGTGCATCGGGTCATCCCGCGAATTATCGCGGCTGTCCCCGAGCACCGCGCACAAAGCGCCCCCGACTCCGTAGGCAGGGTTCCCCAGCTAGGGCGCCCGCCACCTCCTCCCGTCCTCCGCCTCCGCCTCTGATGTCCACAGAGGCCTTCCCGAGCCTGCCGGGCGCTTCTCGTGCACCGGCAGCGCCCGCACCTGCACCTTACGTGCCCCCCCGGCCCGCTCGGCCCCCTCAGACCCCTTGGGTTCCTAAACCCATATCCCAGCTCCCGAAATCACCTGCTCCTGCGCCTTATGCGCCGCCCCGGCCCTCGCGGGCCCCTCAGGCCCCGTGGGCAGCCAAGCCCATGTCCTATTCCCAGCCCCGACCACAGCAGGGTAAGCCCGCTCAGGCGAACCTTGTTTCCTTTTCCCTAGCCGGTATAGACTGGATCGCCCAACTCCTTATTGTCCACGAAATCGATGAAATCATTGCATTCAACGCAATGATCAATAATAGTCAGAACCTCGGTTTGCTTAATGCTATCTCGAGCTTTCCTGGCATCGCGGCCACACTTCAGCGCCTCGCGCGCGAGTCAGTCAAATAATTTTATTTCAGATATAGATGGAATAAATCCGCGTATTTATGTCTATCTTTCCCTAATAAACCGAACCATTAGGGGCAATCCGGATGATTGCTTAGTTTAATTACGGCGCCGTCGCCGTTTCACTTTTAGTCTCGATCACCTCTTAATGCTGCGTGTTTGCGCCCACGCCCGCGACTCTCTCTGCTCACACCGCCGTGAGTGGGGGTTGAAGATTCGATCCCGCACACATGTCGCGTCTCTCTCGTAGCATCTCGAGCCTAGGTCGTCCCCCGGAGTGGAGCCCTCGAGGTGTTATCTGCGTGATACAGTTACACACATTAGTTTTTACACTTACACATATCACCCCACACACGTGCACACATAGGCACACATGGTGGTGGGCTGTTTTTTGCCCTTTTCGGACTGAATTAGGTCACACACTTAGAGTAGTCAGACACAAAATATACATATGCGTTCGTGAAACATGCATGGTTACACATGCATTTTTCACGAATTCATATCGTATAAGATAGCATAGCTTAGCTAGCTTAGTTAGATCGGGACATTCGGCGACAGCCCAAGCCGAGGCGCACCGTGTGCCCTTGAGCTAGTTGCCTGAAATAAATCGGGTGAGTGCCATAAGCGCTCCCCTTAGTAGTCCGGTAAATCTGTAGCGGCCTCCGGGTCAACAGTGTAGGTCAGTTCGAAAAATGATTCTCTTAACTTAGCCAACCCAGTAATTGTAGAATTCTTCTAATAATCTTTTTAATATATAATGTTATAATTATAAACAGGAACTTGAATAAAAAAAAAGTATGTGTGTGCATAACCACAATCTAATCTAGCAAATCTTGTTATATTTAATGCGGATATCACCTTGAGAAATGATAAAAATCACATGGTGTGGCTAAATTCATAGGAAAAAGTGGAGTTGGTTTAAGATTATTGTACTTGCCAGCTCAGAGACTAGCAGGACAATAGGTTAGTGATGCCTGTATATTTATAAATTATTATGAATTAATTATAGTATGTTTATTCAAGTATTATTTCGAACCATTGACCATAATTCATACATTTTGATATTTCAAATAATAAAATCTTTTCCCCTTATTATCTAGACAAAAAAAACATGTCTAATGTTAGTATTTCATTGAAAATCTATTTGAACTTGCAACAAATATATTTTGTAATTTTTGTTTACTTAAGTATATTCTCTTTTTTTTTAATAATAATAATATATATGTATATATATATTGCCTTTGTCATCGGTTGTGTTTATACTGATTAGCTGTATAGTCCTTAGACAATAATGTGAGGGTGAAGTGAAATGGAGTTAATATTGAACCTCGCGCGTCCTCCGTCGGAATAATCACTACAAGGCAGCCGAAAATCATTACGGCAAATTTCCCTTGTCTGTAAAAGCCATCGGGAGTGCATAAAGAACCAATGGATGTACAAGTTCGTCTTTTGATTAACTTGATCGGTTCTGAAGGTTACAATATCTACAGCACATTCAAATTTAAAGAAGACTCAGATCGCAATGACTTAGGCAAGTTAATACTACAATTAGTTTTTTAATCATCACTTCGACACTGAGATGAACACAACGATGATTAAATTTAAGTTTTTTAGACGTAATCAGGAAGCCGGAGAGACTGTCGACGAATATGTCACAGTTTTAAGACTAATGAGTCAACAACGTGAGTTTGAACAATTGCAAGAGGGGTTGCTACGCGATCTGATCGTATGTGGTGTCCGGGATGCAACGCTCCGAGGTAGATTACTCCGTATGGATGATTTAACTCTGGATACAGTAGTCAAAATATGTCAAGCTAATAAAATATCAAAGGATAATGGTCAACAAATAGAATCGATCCCTACAAAACATGAGGGCTCAAAGGGTATGTCCGTCAATGTCAACAACAGATGGCGTCATGTGAGTCTAGAAACACGAGATATATAACGAAGCAATGTGAGTGAGGTCAGCTCGAGCGGCAAAAAATGTGTAATGAAGGCAGACTAATGTTGTATGTAGATTATGCTAGTGTACACTATGATGGAGGTTCGCAATGTGCGGTACAGAATTCAAATATGTTTGTTGTGCGTGTAAAGAACCTTTAAAAAAATTTGTTCGGCGTGAAACATGCATAAAGTTTACGTTACGTGTATTACGTTTCGTCGCTAAATGGCGGTAATGAAAACTCGTAAGTTGTATGAAACTTTATTTAATTAATAATTTTACTAAAAATCAGATACTGTTACTCTATGAATGTTATGTCGAGAAAGAGTTTTCTTCAGTTAGGGTTCTCACATAATAATTTAATTCAAGAGAAAATACATGCTATTTCTTATTGTCGTAATTATATACTCATTATAGACATCTGTATCTTGAAACTGAATTATATTTATAGAGCGGTTTGTCTGAAATTTGTTAACACAAATTATGATAATGTAAGTATTCTAGACAGGAAAGCATTAGAGCAGTAGGGTTGGTAAAACGGGTCAACTTCTTAAATATTCATGATTACGATGAATTATCTGATAGATAGTGTAGTCATGTTGCCGGGCTACTATAAGATATCAATAAATTTTAGTATTCCTCATAGCGTGTGCCCTGTTAATCCCATTACTATTACAGATCAGTTTCAAGTGGAACTTCATCATATGGAGGATAGGGGCTAGGGGTAATCCGGAAGGTGTCCCATTCAGCTGAGTGGGTAATTTCCATTGTAGTTGCAGCAAAGAAAGATGTTACACTAAGAATTTGTTTGAATTCCCAGCCGCTTAATACTATACTTGATATATGTGGAAACATTACCAGTTACCTTAACAGAAATTGCTTTTAAATTAAAGGGTGGTCAGTTTTTTTGTAAATTAGATGCCAATTAGGATTTTGCATGGTATGCCTTGATAGTAAAAGTGTAGATCTGTGTACGTTTGGTATTCCCTTCAGCCGGTATCAACTTTTACGAATGCCATATCGAATCTATTCAGCGTCCTGAGGTTTTCCATGACAAAGTCTGACAATTGCTGGAGAATTTAGATGGGATTGATTCATTTATTGATGACGTCATAGTCTGGAGATTCACAAAAGATGATTACTACAGTTTAAAGATTAAAAATAAAGTTAAACTAAAAAAATAAAATAACAAGGAATGAGTTCATATGTACATTACATATATACTGTAATAATAAATGTTACATTCATACCAAAAATTGTTTTTTGTTGGTTTAGAGCTCTAATAGTTCTTGTAATGTTTTGTTGATTTTAATGTTGTTTAATGTTGAATACATGTAAAAAAAAGTCACTTGTTGTTTACTTCTGACACAATTTTTGATTACAGTATATTATAGTCACGTCATACTTGTTTCCATATATAATGCATGATATTGTATTTAGGATTGGTTCCGATTCATCAGCAAAGGCGCGCGAAGGTGCTTTGTGTGCTCCGCTCGGTACCGTTGCCTCGTATCGGATCGATCGATATCGACCGCACAATATTTTCAATTGCGATAACACTTCGTCTATTGTGGTAATATGGTAATCCTAGGTCGATTTTCGACATTTTTCGCAAACAGGTGTCTATTGTACCGCTCTTTTCAGAGCGAATAGTGCACCTCTGTTAGTGCACTAAACATACCGCACTTTTCGGTGCGCGCCGAGTGCTTCGTGTGCAGCGCGACCTGTCCTGCAGCTCGCGCCGTGTGCAGAGCTTTGCATTTGATGAGAAAACAAGATCAAGGAAAAGGGAACTCCCTCTAGGCTACCTAGGTTCTCTGTGAGGCATTGCACTTCGCCCACAGCTTCCTTAGCCGAAATACGGATTGTCCGTTAGATTCAATCGGGTGCACCATCCTGCCCTTGAGGCAGGGAGGTTAGTCATGTCCACCAAAGCCCGGCCTACCTCTTCAGGCCCCGGTATAGCTGAGATTGGTTTATTGGAGCGTGAGCTCCTTAGATTCCGCGACTTCGTTTACGATTCAGCCTACATTCTCGTCTTCGAATACGATCAGTTTGCCCGTAAATACCGCGCCGCGAATCTCAGCTTCCCACCCGCGGCTGCGATTCTTTCCGCGAATTCTTTCACGCCGCTTACCGCGACGGAAAACATCTGCGACTTCGAGGAAGGTTCAGAAATGAACTTCGACACCGATCCCGCTGAAGATGACGGTTTTCAAAGCTCAAGCTACGGATTCCGCAGGATTGGCTGAACCAAGAACCCACGCCCCACGATCCAAGACTTGGCACGCTGGGTTCCAATCTCAGCTGCTCTGAAGTCCCGTAAGATTCACTATAGCTCTGCCGTGAATACGCCTGTCGGTATTCAGGTCATTCCGCGAACCTCAGCTTCAGAAGGCTCAGACCACCCCTGTTCCACCTACCTCGGCTTCCGTCTCGTACTCCGGTATAGACTGGATCATTCAGTCGCCCCTCAAACACGACGTACAGGAAATCGTCGTGTTTAACGCTGCTATTAATAGCAGTTCCAATTTAGGGCTCCTTAACGCGATCTCTAGCTTCTTTGACGTTGCGGCCACTCTGAAACGCATTGTCCTCGCCGCGCTTAAACAAATTCGCGGTAGTCATGAACAGAATGAACCCGCGTGTTTGTCTATTCCTCTCTAAAAACCCGTAAATAAAATATATTCGACTCCTCTCACAACGCGTGTTTTACGCCCACGCTCGCGTATCCCCTGTCCGCTTCGTAGCGGCCGGAGGGATATTCCGCTCCAAGCACTCACGTCGCGGCCCCCGTGGTAGCATCTCGTGCCTAGGTTCGTTCTTCGTAGTGGAGCCCTCTAGCTACTGCTTACGTGATACAATAACTCACCGTTACATTTGACAGGACACTCTTTAGACATGTACACTCACCCACAGTTGGAGGGTTGTTAATTTTTTTCCCTTATGTAGCTTGGTTAGTGTCAGTATTAGCCAACTTTCAGATCCGAAATACATGTAGGAGTTGGTGAGACATGCATGAAAATGTACGTCTTATAAACGAATACATGTATGAATAGTTAACTAGTCTGGTTAATCGATGCGCGTATGTTGAAATGTACAGTAACAAACAAAGCCGAGATCCTGATGGCCCTTGTGCTCGTTGCTCAATAGGGAGTCTTATGTATAGTGCCTTATGTGCTCCCCTTAGTAGTTCGGTGAAGCTGTAAAGACACCATATGGTGTCACCGCCGTATATCAGTATGAAAAATGAAAATAAAACTCCTTAGAAGAAAATAACAAATATGGATTATACTGTTTTTATGACAAAAATATAATCAATAAACCTTAATTACAAACCATTGTAATTAAAAACTATATATTAAGCACAATGAACTTAAACTCTTATCTACATAAATATAACAAATTGTATCGATAGCTACGGGTATCTCTCTATAGGTGTTAATACATTTTGCCATAATGTCTCTAAAAACATTTTCGGTTTTTTGTTTGTGTAACTGAATAACTCAACAACAGTTGAACAGATTTTTATATTAAATCTTTAAAATAATATCTATAATATTATTGGGAATAGGGAAAAAATTGAATAAATGTAGCCTTTATGTCCGGTTTAGTTAGAGCGTCTACAGAAGTCAATCGCATCGTAAGAAGAGAACAGTCAATATCATCATACCAGAATATTCGATGTCATCGTGAGACGAGAACATTCAATCACAAGAGAAGAAAAGTCATTAGAACAGAATAGTCGTCAATCGCATCGTAAGAAGAGAACATTCAATCACAAGGGAAAAAGGAGAACAGATAATTACAACAGAGAGAACAGTATTCTGTTCAATCTCATAGTGATAACAAAGGAGAACAGATAATTAAAACGGAAGAAGAGAAAAGTCAAGTGAACAGTATTCTGTTCAATTCCATTGTCATAACAGAATAGTCAATCTCATAGTGATAACATAATTGTCAATCATTTAATGGTCTGGTCAATAGTAATCGAACCGTGATAACAGAATAGTCAATCGTTACTAGGTAGTATTAACTAGGGCAGGTCGACTTTCGACAATAATTCACAAACAGATGTCCATCGTCTCGCTCTTTTCAGAGCGAATAGTGCACCTCTGTTAGTGCACTAAGCAAACCGCACTTTTCGGTGCGCGCCGAATGCTTCGTGTGGAGAGCGTCGCATCTGAAGAGAAGATAACATCAAAGAAAAAGAAGTGCTAGGGAATAGTTAATCGCATCGTAAGAAGAGAACATTCAATCACAACAGATGAAGAGAAAAGTCAGTAGAACAGAATAGTCAATCGAACTGTGATAACAGAATAGTCAATCGCTACTAGGTAGTATTAACTAGGACGGGTTGATTTTCGACAATAATTCACAAACAGGTGTCCATCGTACCGCCCTTTTCAGAGCGAATAGTGCACCTCTGTTAGTGTACTAAGCAAACCGCACTTTTCGGTGCGCACCGAGTGCTTCTGTGTGCCGCGTCCTGTCGTGCAACGCGTCGTGTCGTCGTGTTGCGCCGTGTGCAGTGAGTCTCATCTGAAGAGAAGACAAGATCAAAGAAAAAGAAGTGCTAGGGAATAGTCAATCGCATCGTAAGAAGAGAACATTCAATCACAACAGAAGAAGAGAAAAGTCATTAGAACAGAATAGTCAATCGAACAGAATAGTCAATCGAACCGTTATAACAGAATGTCAATCGTTTAATGGTCTGATCAAATAGCCAAATCCATTAATATAAATGTTGTCATTATATTTCTGGGTGAATTTGGAAATTATTTACCAATTTTTGTTGTACCTCCAGCGTTGCTAAGATCTCAAACCAAGGAATATTTAACGGCGCTGTTTATAACAAGTCTGTTTTGATATATTGAAGCTGGACCGTGTTCACTATATCAATTGATTTTGTATACAGTGAGTATATCTCATTATAAAATTAATAGTCTATATAAATACTTAGATACATTTTTTTACATACCATGGGGGTGGTAGAAAAGGTCATATGCTATAGTTTCGACATCCTTCCCTTCACCAAAAGACATTGCTAGAATGGAAGCAAGTTTAACCTGATGTCCGAACACTACCAACAAAACAATAATTACTTCAAAATTACAACTATTTGCTCAGTGTTATTGGTTATGTTTGTCTTAAATGTTTCATATTTTGTTAGTTTGATTTCAAATTTTATTTCTTAACGTGTAAAATCAATTACAAGCAAACAGGCTCAAACATTAAGTATACCTGAAAACGAATGTATTATGATAACAGATAATATGTGGAGCTGGGAAGTGGCTCTGTAATAGTTGGAAGATAAGCAGATCTGGATATCAGCTTACATGACGGTGATTGAAGAACGAGTATCTGATGAGATAGACTGAGGAGGCTGTAAGTGCTTTTGCATCATGACGAGAAAAAAGTTGATCAGAACGAGAAATTCAGAGGTAAATATAAATTGGAATCAATAAAGTAATATGTATTTGAAATTAAAATGAAAAACTGTCAAATTTTAATAAGTAATTATAATTTAAAAAAATATCTTTGGGCCAATTTAAGCTTATCCAAATCGACAAGGTTAACAAAATAAATTACTTTTCACAAATTTGCCTAATTTTTGTCACCCTTTTACTTCATGTGTGATCTCCATACTTTGTCATCTTTAATTTTATACTGCACTGTATACAACAGACATTAAATCTGTATGTAAGTAATTGTCAAATCACTTTGTAAATCGTTTATTTTGTACTTCTGTTTGTAATTGTTTGGCTGTCGTCATGTCTACATTGAACAAAAACTTTTGATTCTATATTCTGTGTGTTTGGGGAAGTTACAGACTAAAATTAAAAATTGAAATATTAATAAATAAAACTGTAAAAAATAACTAAAATTGTAAAAAAGAGGCAGCCGCACAGTTGATTGTTAAGAAGCTGTGAAAGAATAGATATTAAAATAAATAAAAAATTATTGCAAATGGGACTGTATTATAATATTTTGATATATATATTTATGCATAATTTGTTTCACTTCAATTACGTAACTTTAAACGTTGGTTAGTATGTTTACTGTAGTTATAAAATCAGTAGATGATAATTTTACTAGCTGAAGTGTAATGAAATACAAAGTTAGTAAAAAACTATTTTTATTCCTAAGATATTGTATAGTCACGTTATTGTTGTCGCAATATATCATATTCTCTTACAAATCTAAATGTGAGTTTGTTTGTTACGCTTTAATTAGTGAACTGATCATCGTAAAAATTTGGGTACATGTCATCAGAATACAGAAAAGGACCCACAATACCTTTTATATAGAAGAGAAAAGTTAGTGAGGGATAGATCAAGTTTACACCAACGCAATTGAAGACGTGAAAAACTACTAGTGTATTAATGTAATTATATTGTTATTTAGTCTGATAACACTTGACACAATGTTACAGTTGTTTGAGTTGGTACAAGGCGGAGAGGTCCGACATAGAGACGCTCAGCGCGTTGCAACCGAGCGAGCAGAGTGCGACTAGCCGAGTACGATTGAGCAGAGCACAAGCGAGTATAGCTCGAGTGAGCCGAGCACGAGCGCGTGGTGCAACAAACACGTTCCGAAGCTGCATCTGTTTAAACAAGTATCCTCATTCTTCATTATCTTTGCATACCTAGTAAGTACAGAATTCTCTCGAATATAAGAAATACAAACATGAGCTAGATTGAACATTTTCACCTGCACAAAAACATGACTAATAACCTCGATTAGGAAATACTCTATAGCAATAAATTGTATATGGAGCCAGAATTAACTTTAAATGTCAATCGTATAAATTGAACAGATAATTACATGACAGACATTGGTTAAACAAGTATGTATACATATTGGTTTAGAAACAAATAACCTATTGATGGCTTCGCATAACTTTAGTCATTCTAAATGTATAATTCTATCTGTACATTAAACTTTTCTTTGCATAAGTGTTGATAGATGTATGTATAAAAGGCCATTAATATTGAATTTGTATCTCTTTGTATGTGTGGATTTAACACAAGAACTTCTAGAGTAGTTCTTATGAAATTTTGTGAATAACAAGTGTTAATGATGGCATAATATATTCTATAAGTCGTTCATATTGGAAGTTATTGAGTTTTTAACTTCTAAATAAATTATTCAATTTTGTGTTATTTCTAATTTAGGTCACGATTTGTGTTACTTGTATTACAAATTGCCTATTATCTAATTAGATGTATATTGGCGATAGAATCTCTAAGGTCATCGTTATCAGTAAGAGACTACTGCAAGACTATAGGGCCTTATTCTAAATGAAAGGTATGAGCATAATCACTGCGACAGCCCACAACATATTGGCGATTTCAAATTCTGAGAAATCTACAGTTCTATATTTTCCCACATACGATGATACTACATGGGCATTTTTCAGGTTTAGGTTTCCTCACAATGTTTTGTTCACTGTCAGCCGATGGTATTAAAAATGTGAAGTAGTAAATGTACGCGAATTTTGTAAAATTCTTTGGTATGTTGGGTTCGAACCTGCAGACATCGAAGTGATAATCCAACGATTAAACCACTCTAACACCACAACTGTGAATCTCTAAGATACGATAAGTAAATAGCTATGACCACAAACAGTGCAGTCGACTGTGTGCATATGAAATGGTAAGACATATAAAAATGCAGTGAGGTTGTTTGTGTCTCATCAATTTATATTTTCAATTAATATTAACGTATCAATTTTATTTATTTATATAATATTGTCACTTCGATTTTTATTTTTTTAGATATGCAAAGGATGAGACAATAAAGAAAAGGTCGGAGCTTATTTCCTACAAAAAATAGCTCAATATGCACGTTTCTCTTTGATCCGAAGTACTCTCAGACATTGAAGGAGATGTGTTATCACATCGAATAGTCGGTTTGAACGTTGAAATTGCGTACGCTGTTACGAATTATTCGGAGCCATCCACATGCAAAGAGATTATTCCGAATTAAATAAAGAGGAAGATAGATTCGTAAGTTAAACCATTTTGCAACACAAACAATGTACAATAATAGTTAAAGATCCCCGGTTGATTTCTTCCATTAACTATCAAGATGATTTTCCGTGAGTAGCTTAATTTTGATGAGACACCCAACTTTTTCTCTTACAGACAATTTCGATTGTGGTAGCTGAGATATAATATGTCGATTTGATGAGTTTCAAAAATGTATTTCTAACTAGGATCTTTTTGGTAAATCTCAAGATAATTATCGGAATTATTCCAAAAAATATTTTTTTTACAAAATGTATGGTTTCATCAAAGAGTCCCCTCCATGTAATATGTAAGGTCATCAAAAATGATAACTACCCAGTTGTATTTTTTTTTTCTGTTGCTTAGTTCGTATTTATATAATTTAACAGCCACATCGTCTTACAATATACTCAAATCTTGAGATTTATCGATAAGAAAACCGGTTAATAATACATTTTTTAGAGTCATCAAATTGACATATTTTATCCCAGCTATAAAGTTGGGCGTCTCAACAAAATGAAGCTGCTTAGGTAAAATTAGCTTAATATAGAGAGTAATCAATGGAAAATATTGACCTGGACTATAATGAGTTTGGTGAAGTTTTGAAAACAATATTCTCTCTTAATTGCAGGTTTTTGATGTAAAGAAGGCAAGAGGTTCTGTTATAAATGATTATATCGATTGGAACGGTTGATAAAACTGGATTTTGTAAAACAAGATACTGGCAAATGTAGCAATTACCTAACAAAGATAAAATATAAAAAATATAAATTTTATATCCGATTTAAACGAAATCAAACGAAACTTCATGAAAGTTTATATGTCAGTTGATTTAGATACAAGAAAATTTAGTAAAAAGATACACATCTCATATTAAAAGCCGACTTTTGAAAAGTATGTTGTGAATAATCTTTAAGAAGAAGATGTTGTGAGTGTCAGGTCTTGTGTAACATTATGAAAAAATAATTAATCGGGTCACTACAGAAACAAGACGTATAGTGTTTGAAGAATTCTTACAACAACTCTTCAACTTTTACTTCACAAAGTATGTAAGGAAAATATTCCAACGAGCTTTGTCACACATTCTAACAATGGAAAAAAATAGAACCAGTTTGTCGGTGCACAACCTGGATTTACACAAGAATTATTAAAAGCAAGAAGACTTTAAAACTGCCTCAACTAAGTATAAATTGTTGTGCAATAATTTTATGGCTGAAATGGTTTATCCAACATATTGTAATACTACTTACAGATCAGATAGTCTGACACTATTTAGATAAGTCAGCAAACCAGTTCAATCATATTTGTATAATATCAGCCAGCTACATAGTTCCATGAGTATCCAGTTCAGTCAGTTTGCAAACAACAACCAGCGCAGTGTATTATTATATCAGAAATGCGAGGCTTGGGGTGGCTATAGGGGAGGTTGGAGGCCACTGGGGGTAACCCCGAATAAATATGAAGTAGAGTTTCACTTGACAATCACCATAAACTCTAATGTTTATATGAAGCTTATACAAGATTCAGATATTCGTACAGTACTTCTGGATTGATTGTACTTTCTCTTCAACAAACTTTAACCAAAACTCAATAAAACTGTGTATTATTTACAGTGACAAAATCAAGAATATATATTTTTAAATAACTCGCAACATTATATTTATAAATAAATGAAAAACAGCGCTTGATATATACTAACAACATAAAGCACTAGTGTATATTTTGTATGGTCGCTATAAAATATGTAGCTATAATAGCTCTAAATCTTTTTGTTTCGAATTAAGATATCTTTATTTTCTATCATATTCAATATACGCCCCCGTTTTAATTGTATGTTTTTGTTTCAGAGCTTCAAATAACCAAAAGCTTTGATCTATATTTAATTGCGAATATCGCGTCCATCCGAGCCGCGGTCGGGTGCACACCTGCACTCACTCGCAGCTCTGACGGTTCGATCGTTCTTTAACTCATTCGGATAAATTTCGGTAGTATTGTGTGTTCGGTCGGCCTTTGTCAATCGTCACGCTCTTTTCAGGACGACAGTGCACCTCTATCAGTGCACTAATAAAACTGCACTTTTCGGTGCGCACCGAGCACATCGTGTGTAGTGCGTCGAGTCGCCGTGCAGCGTGTCGTGCGTCGTGCAGCGCGTCGTTCTTTGTGCTGAAGAGAGAAGAAACCGAAGTGTTAGGGACCACCTCCTAGGCTACGTAGGTTCTCTGTGAGGCATTGCACTTTGCCCACAGCTCCCTTTTGCCCAGACACAGATTGTCCGTTAAATTTTAAACAGGCACACCTCCTGCCCTTCTGCAGACAGGGAGGTTAGTCATGTCCACCCCGCCCCAGCCCATACTCTACCAAGCCCAGCGGATGTATCTCAGATTCAGAACCTCATCAGGTTCCATATGTTTGTTAGTCAGGAGAACCCGCTTTTAGTGTCCGAATTCCATAGGCTTAAACGCGCCTACGTGCACGGTACCGCTGACGCTCCGTTATTTCTCCGATAATATGTTCATACCTCTCTCGGACCGCGACGCCGATGACGATTCAGTAGTGTCCGACATGAACCTCGACTTCGTTCCCGCAGCCGTGTTCGTCGAAAACGACGGTTTTCAAACCGTTACGCGCCGCTACCATGAACCCATCCGATAGCGACTCCGCGGCTGGACTTTCCGTCTCAAAGCAGTCGAATGCAGGTGGCGCTTGGATGCCTCGCCCTCGCCCGCGCCCTCTGTCCAAAGTCCGTCTGCGGGTTCCACAGTCACGGCTAAGAAGCCACTGCCCCCCGCCCCCGTCACGATTTGCGACAAGGCTCGCTGGCTAGAGATCTCAAAGGACTTAAGGTCCCGCAAGATGTACTACACGTCGGCTGTAAATACCGTTTGCCTGGAAAAGCAGGATCTCCCAGTTTGAAGCGTACATCGTATGCATCACCCCCGTACGAAGGCCCCCTTCAACTTGGTACTGGTCACACTGGACCGTACTAAGGAAGGTAAGGCCATTTTCAACCTCACCTCTGTGTGCGGTCTATCCCGTATCTCCGTAGAGCCCCATCGCAGTGTCATAATTGCCAGGTGTACGATCATTCCGCCCGACACTGCTACCTGCGTTCCACGTGCGTCAAGTGTCTCTGGGATCACTCCACTAGGGATTGCCCCGCACTCCAGTGTCCTCCAAGCCTCCTAGCTGTGCTCTGCGGGCAACCGGGTTACACCGCGAACTATCGCGGTTGCCTCCGCGTGCCCCACTCGAACCGTCCTCGTCCTCGCTCTAGCCGTACGATCTCGTCCAGGGCGCATGGCTCATCCTCCCGGACGCAACTGCCTCCGCCCCTGCCCCTACTATGCCAGAAGAATTTACCTAACTTGTCGGGCACCTCCAGGGCACTGGCAGCGCCCGCACCCGCTCCGATCGCGCTCTCCTGGCGCGCAAAGACCCCGTTAGCTCTCTCGACTCCTAAAGCCAAGCCCCAGCCTCAGGAGGCTTAGCGCCACCTAACGCGTCTTCCGTATCGATTACCGGCATAGACTGGATATCTCATCTCAACGCGCTCGCCAATAGTACTCCTAAGCTTGGGCTCTTAAACGCGATCTCAGCTTTCCCGGCCATTGCGACTACGTTACAACGTCTAACCCGCGCCGCGGATAAATAAATTCGCGATAATCACATACAGTTCGAGCGTTCATGTCTATTAAAACGAATCATTAGAAATCATACGTAATCGTATAGTTAATTCCTGGCGCCGTGGCCGTTTTTTCTAAAATATAGGTGTTTACGTCCACGCCCGCGACTCTCTTTGTTCACGCTGCCGTGAGCGGGGGGTGATGATACAATCCCGCACACACGTTGCGTTTCTCTAGTAGCAACTCGAGACTAGGTTTGTCCCTCGATGTGGAGCCCTCGACTATGTTACTCGCGCGAATACCGTGACTCATGCTAGGTTTATATATACACAGATCACCCCACACACGAGCACACATAAAGTGCGGATAGTTTGATATTCTTGTACTGGTCATAAGTAGAAAATACGAAATAATGAAGCAGGAACCCCGTGACTTTGAAATATTGCAGAATAAAGAACACAAACTGTTCCAGGACTTCGAAGATGAAGAAGGAGCCGCTCTGAGAGTAGCAAGACGATATGTAAGTAATTCTGTATGTATGAAAATTAATATAAAGTCATTATGGTATGTTTATGTAAATATTATGTCAAACCATTGGCCATAATTTTATATATTTTGAAATATCAAGTATTAAAATTTTTTCTCCTGATGTGTCGAGATGAAAAAAACTATTGTAATGGTAGTATTTCATTGAAAATCTTTTAGAACTTGCAGCAAATAAAGTTTGTAATATTTGTTTACTTGATAGAGCTTACAATACCCTATTAATAACATTCAAGTTATATTATAGTAGCATATTACTTGCTCTAGTAAATATAGGTTTATAGATCTTTCATGTCTCATTCTAGTTAAGTTCTTTTTTTTGTGCAATAATATATATTGATTTTGTCATTGTCTGTACTTATAATGATTAACTGTATATATAGTCATTAGACAATGTAAGGGTGAAGTGAAACGTAACGAAACTCAAATTTGCTTGGACACTATTTTAGATTACAGTATATTATAGTTATGTCATACTTCCATATATAATGTCGTAAGTAATGTATGATATTGTTATTGAATCTGACAACACTGACGTAATGTTACAGGCGTTCGAGTAAGTACAAGGCGGAGCTGTCCCACATGGAGACGCTCACGCGAGCTCAGCGCGTCGCGGCCGAGTAAGCCGAGCACGAGCGCGACCTGAGACAAGATTGCGCCGGAACTTCATCAAAACACTGGTTACATAGACAATAATGGCAGAACTCCTTCTTAGGATTGGTTCAGATTTGTCTGCGGTGGCGCGCGGAAGTGCTTGTGTGCTCCGCTCGATACCTCGGTAACCTCGTATCGGATCAATCGATATCTTCAATTACGATAATACTTCATTTATTATCGTAATTGTGTGTTAAACTAGGTAGTATAAGGTATTAGTAGTAGTAGTAAATAGTAGTAGTACTAGGTAGTATTAACTAGGGCAGGTCGACTTTCGACAATAATTCACAAACAGGTGTCCATCGTCCCGCTCTTTTCAGAGCGAATAGTGCACCTCTGTTAGTGCACTAAGCAAACCGCACTTTTCAGTGCGCGCCGAGTGCTTCGCGTGCGGCGCGTCCTGTTGTGCAACGCGTCGTGTCGTCGTGTTGCGCCGTGTGCAGTGCGTCGCATCTGAAGAGAAGACAAGATCAAAGAAAAAGAAGTGCTAGGGAATAGTTAATCGCATCGTAAGAAGAGAACATTCATTCATAACAGAAGAAGAGAAAAGTCAGTAGAACAGAAAAGTCAATCGAACCGTGATAACAGAATAGTCAATCGTTACTAGGTAGTATTAACTAGGGCAGGTCGACTTTCGACAATAATTCACAAACAGGTGTCCATCGTACCGCTCTTTTCAGAGCGAATAGTGCACCTCAATTAGTGTACTAAGCAAACCGCACTTTTCGGTGCGCGCCGAGTGCTTCGTGTGGAGAGCGTCGCATCTGAAGAGAAGATAACATCAAAGAAAAAGAAGCGCTAGGGAATAGTTAATCGCATCATATGAAGAGAACATTCAATCACAACAGAAGAATAGAAAAGTCAGTAGAACAGAATAGTCAATCGAATGGTGATAACAGAATAGTCAATCGTTTAATGGTCTGGTCAAATAGCCAAATCGATTAGTTAAATGTTGTTATTAAAATTTCTGGTGAATTCGAAGATTATTCACCAGTTTGTCTCGTACCAAGGCATTTTTAGCGGCGCTGGTTGTAACAAGTCTGCTTTGATATATTGATTGATTTTGTATACAGTAAGTATATCTCATTATAAAATTCATAGTCTATAATACTTAGATACATTTTTTACATAATATGGGAGTGGTAGATAAAGTCATATGCTATGGTTTCTACATCCTTCCCATCACCGAAAGCTTAGGCACATTGTAGGAATTGCAGCAAGCTTAACATGATGTTCGAACACTACCAACAAAACAATCATTACTTCAAAATTACAACTATTCGCTCAATGTTGTTGGTTTGTTTTAAATGATAGATATTTTGTTAGTTTGATTGCAAATTTCTTTTCTTAATATGTAAAACCAATTACCAAGCAAGCAGGCACAAACATTGAGCATACTGAAAAAGAATGTACTATGATAACAGATAATATGAAGCTGAGAAGCGGCCCTGTGATCGTTGGAGGATAAGCAGACCTGCGTTTTAATTAGCGCGGCGGCGGTTGAAAAACAAGTATCTGTTAAGGAGGCAATAGGTGCGGCGAGAAATTCGGAGGTAAATATAAATTTGATAAAATAAAATAAATAACTATTTGGAATAGAAATGAAAAACTGTCAAATTTTAATAGGTAATTATAATTAAAAACTTTGGCTCATTTAAACTTATTCAAATCAACAAGGTTAATAAAAAAAAAGAGTTTTCACAAATTTGTCTCTTTTTGCCACCCTCTTACTTTATGTATGGTTTCCCAAACTTTGTCACCTTTCATTTTATACTGCACTGTATAACACATGTTTAATTAAAGTTTTTGTATATGTTAGTTTAGCACAGTCAGCACTTCCTATTTAAACATTGAAAGAAAGGAAGTCGTTGGTGCTGTGAATTTATAAGCATAGTTATAATTCGTTACTAAGCTACCTTTTCTACTTTAAAAACGATTACCCTAATATTGCCAAATCACATTTTCAATGGCTTATTTGATTGTTTGGCTGCTGTCATGTCTACTTGGTAAGTTTATTGAAAACAGTCTTTATCCCCAAGATATTTTATAACCACAGTATCACTATATATCATCGTCATAGAATATCGTAACTAATATTATAAATGCAAATGTGAGTTTATTTGTTACCTTTCACAATTTAGCTACTTAATTGATCATTATGAAAATCTGCATAGACGTCATCAGGGATACTAGAAAAGGAAATAGGAACCACTTTTATCAAAAAAGGAAATTTTGCAGGGGATAGGATTAAGTCTACGTTAACGCGAGTGCAGCCGCGGGCAAATACTAGTGTATTATATTATTATTTAGTTTGATAATAATTGGTAAAATGTTACAGGTGTTCGAGTTGGTACGAAGCGGAGTTGTCCGACATGGAGACGCTGCGCACAGCACACAGGCAAGCTGAGCACAAGCGAGCAGAATATGACGTAGCCGAGCACAACGAGCAGCCTACAAGTGAGCCGAGCATAAACGGGCGAAGTACCAGTGAGCAGTATACTAGTGAGTCGAGCAGAGTAAGAGTAAGCCGAGCACAAGCGGGCGGAGTACCAGTGAGCAGAGTACTAGTGAGTCGATCAGAGTACGAGTGAGCCGAGTGCAAGCGCGAGGTGCGACAAACACGAGCCGGAGCTCAATTACGAAATACTGTAATAAATGATATACGGAGACAAAGTTAAACTTTAAGTATCAATCGCGTAAGTGGAACAAATAATTACAGCACAAATCTCTCTACAAATTTTCAAATCGTTACGCAAAAACTGGGGGGCCAACTTCCCGGAGCTAGGGATGCAGAGTGAGAGAGGTATCTATATGGCCGGTATGGATTATCCAATTAAAGTGATCCATTTGTATTACTAATACTTTCGTGTTTCTTTACACACATAGTTTTATTTAACAGGCCTTATCCTAAAGAAAGGTGTGGGCATAATTACCGCGACAGCCCACGATGTGTTAGTTATTGAAACTCTGAGAAATCCACAGTTCTATATATTTCCCATATATGGTGGTACTATAAGAACATTTCTAAGATTCAGGTTTTCTCACAATGTTTTTTTTCACCATCACCCAATAGTGCTAACAAGTTAAATTAGGTAATATGGGAAAATTCTGTAAAATTCGTTGGTACGTTGGGTTCGAACCTGCAGACATCGAAGTGATATTCCATCTATTAAATCACTCGACTACCACTACTATAAAAATCTAAGATACGATAAGTAAGTAATTATGACCACAAACAGTGCACTGCATTCTGTGCATATAATGTATAATTTTTTTGTTACATAGAATTTGCATTTATCAATATTTCTTAATTACTCAAGTATTAGATGTAATATATAAAAATGTAGTAAAGGTTGTGAGTTTATGTTTATATTTTTGTATCATTTATTGTTACCTTGTTTTTTTTTTTTAGATATACAAATAACGAGACAATAAAAGTGAATATAAGCGATAGCTTGTTTGTGACAAAAAATAGCATAATATGCACATTTCTCTTTGATCCGAATTACTCTCAGATATTGGAGGAGATGCGTTTTCACATTCGAATAGTTGGTTTTAATATAAAAAAAATTGATAAATTTTGTATGAACAAAATCAAGGAGATATCTTGAAAGTTTAAATTATGCCTGTTGATATATTTACAAGTAAATTTATTAAAGAGATATGCATCTACAAATCAAAAGGCGACTAGCTGATATCGGAAAAGTATGTTGGGAAAATTTTTTAAGAAGAAAATGTTGTGAGTGTCAGATCTCGTGTAACATTATGGAAGAATATTTCAACAGGTCAGAAATCAAGAGAAGGCGTATACTGTTTTAGGAATTCTTACAACAACTCTTCAACTTTTACTTTCCAAAGTGTTTAAGGAAAGTATTCCAAACAGCTTTCGTCACACATTCTAACAAAACAAAAATGGTACCAGTCCGTCGATACTCAACTGGGATTTACACAAGAATCAATAGTGCTCCTGTTATATATAGAACTTTAAAACTGCCTTAACTAAATATAAATCGATTCGTAATATATGGGCAAAGTGATTATTTGTTAAATGTGTGGTTTATCCAATACATTGTAATATAAAACTTATGCTGAGATCAGGTAGTCTGTTGTTCAAATAAGTCAGTTTAACCAGTTGAATATATTCAAATTCTAATCAATTGAACCAGTACCATCATATTACTATAATATCAACCAGCTACAAACGTGGATTACCACTCTTCTGATGCAAGGATATGTGAGGTTCAGTTCGATCAGCTTACGAAAAATAACCAGCTCAGTGCAATAGTTATATCAGATATGCGAGGCTTGGGGTCATTAAATAAAGTTTCATATGCCAATCACTATGAACTCAGATATTTATTTGAAGTTTATGCAAGATACAGATATTCGTCGAGTATTTGTTGATTGGCGACAAGCGAGATGTACGTATACGTCGAAATCTGCCGAATTCCCTTTGACAAATTTTAACCAAAAAGTCATTATGGTATGTTTATTTAAGTATTATGTCAAACCGTTGACCATAGTTTATATATTTTGATATTAATAAAATCGTCCCCCTGATTGTCTAAATAAAAAAACACGTCCTGATGATAGTAGTTCATTGACAATCTATTGGAACTTGTAACAAATAAAACTTTGTTTATTCGATGGGGACTGCAGTACTTTATTAACACTCTAGTTATATTATAGTGGCATTATATAATTATTTGCTTCAGTAAATATAGGTTTATAGATCTTTTTTTGTCTCATACCAATTAAGTATTGTTTCAGTATTTTTTTTGTTTTAATTATAATAATAAATGAATTGCTTTTTGTACTTATTGTACTCAGAGTCTCGTCCGAGCCGTGTTCGAATGCACACGTGCGCTCTGTAGCAGCTTCCGACGGTCTGTTCGTCCGATAACTCGTGCGCAGTTATGGGATATTGTCGTGAGTGTACGGTATTATTATGTGTTCGTTCGGCTATTGTCAATCGATTCGCTATTTTCAGAGCGACGGTGCACCTCTACCAGTGTACCAATTAAACCGCACTTTTCGGTGCGAGCCGAGCACACAGAGTGCAGTGCGTCGAGTCGCCGTACAGCGCGTCCTGCTTCGTGTTGCGCTTCATGAGTTGCCGTGCAACGCGTCGTGCTTCGTGTCGCGCAGTGCGAAGAGTCGCCCTGCAGCGCGTTGTGCTTCGTGAGTCGCGCAGTGCGAAGAGTCGCCGTGCAGCGCGTCGTGCTTCGTGTTGCGCTTCGTGAGTCGCGCAGCGCGTCGTGTTTTGTGTTGCGCTCTGTGAGTCGCACAGCGCGTCGTGCTTCGTGAGTCGAGCAGCACGTCGTGTGCCGTGCAGTGCGTCGTGTGCAGATACGAAGAGAGAAGAAACAGAAGTGCTAGGGACATCCCCCTAGGCTACGTAGATTCTCTGTGAGGCATTGCACATCGCCCACAGCTCCTTTGGTCCGGACACGGAGTGTCCGTTAAATTTTAATAGGCGCACCCCTCTGCCTCGAGGTAGGGAGGTTAGTCATGTCCAGCCCTGTTCACTCGCGTGTGACCCGTAGGGTCCTCAGGCTCTCGACGATGTCAGCCAAATCGAGGATCTCATTCGTTTTCACATGTTCGCGAGTCAAGAAAACCCGCTGCTAGTTTCCGAGCGCCATCTACATTTGACTGCTTTGGGACGGAAATTCCCGCAGCCGAGTCTCTTTCGGGAGGATTCGCGGCGCGTGGGTTCAAGGCCCGTTGGTTAGAAGTCTCTAATGACATTACGATTCAAACAGATTTATTATACATCCGCCGTTAATATTGTTGCCGGTATTTCTATTAGAGTATCCACCTCCCGATGAGCATCGTCAGCTCACAAAGTACCTCCGGGAGCGAAAACTCCCCTTCTTCACCTACGCACTCAAAGAAGAGCGCTTCCTCCGTGCCGTCATTCGTGGTGTTCCTTCTGAACTCCCTACCGACGACATCTTAACGTATCTGTAGAAGCAAGATCTCCCAGTCAGGAGCGTACATCGTATTTACCACCCCCGTACAAAAGTTCCTTACAACCTAGTACTGGTCACTCTGGACCGGGACAGGTTCGGTAAGGATATCTTCAACCTCACCTCTGTGTGCGGTCTCTCCCGTATCTTTGCAGAACCTCCTCGCAAGAACTATATACCCTCGCAGTGTCACAACTGCCAGGTGTATAGCCATTCCGCCCAGCACTGCCACCTGTATCCCAGGTATGTAATGAAAGTACGGGCACCTCCAGTGCACCGGAAACACCCGCGTCGAGCGCGCTTTCCTGGCGCGCAAGGCCACCCCCACCAGCTCCCTAGGATCCTAAAGCCAAACCCCAACGTCAGAGGGCTCAGTCCACTCCTGCGCCACCTACCTCGTCGTCCGTAGCGACCACCGGTATAGACTGGATAGCTCAACTCCTATTAGTACACGATGTACAAGAAATATTCATATTCATGTTCAACAACGCGCTCGTTAATAGTACGTAGGGCTCTTAAACGCAATCTCAGCTTTCCCGACCGTTGCGACTACGTTACAACGTCTAAATAAATTCGCCATAATCACAAACCGCTCGAACGTTCATGTCTATTAAACCGAATCATTAGAAATCATACGTAATCGTATAGTTAGTTCCCGGCGCCGTGGCCGTTTTTTCTAAAATATGCGTGTTTACGTCCACGCCCGCGACTCTCTTTGTTCACGCCGCCGTGAGCGGAGGGTGATGATACAATCCCGCACACACGTTGCGTCTCTCTAGTAGCAACTCGAGCCCAGGTTTGTCGCTCGGTGTGGAGCCCTCGACTATGTTACTCGCGCGAATACAGTGACTCATGCTAGGTTTATATATACACAGATCACCCCACACACGTGCACACATAAAGTGCGGATAGTTTAATAATCTTGTACTGGCCATAGGTAGAAAATACGAAATAATGAAGCAGGAACCCCGTGACTTTGAATTCAAACTGTTCCATGACTTCGAAGATGAAGAAGGAGCAGCTCTGAGAGTAGCAAGACGATATGTAAGTAAAGCTGTGTGTATGAAAATTAATATAAAGGCATTATGGTATGTTTATGTAAATATTATTTCAAACTATTGGCCATAATTTTATATATTTTGAAATATCAAATATTAAAAAAAAATCCCCTGATGTGTCGAGATGGAAAAAACTATTGTGATGGTAGTATTTCATTGAAAATCTTTTAGAACTTGCAGCAAATAAAGTTGGTAATATTTGTTTACCTGATAGAGCTTACAATACCCTATTAAATAACATTCAAGTTATATTATAGTAGCATATTATTTGCTTCAGTAAATATAGGTTTATAGATCTTTCATGTCTCATTCTAGTCAAGTGTTTTTTTAAATTGCAATAATATATATTGATTTTGTCATTGTATGTACTTTTAATGATTAGCTGTATATATAGTCATTAGACAATGTAAGGGTGAAGTGAAACGTAACGAAACTCAAATTTGCTTGGACACTATTTTAGATTACAGATTATTATAGTCATGTCTTTCTTCTATATATAATGTATGATATTGTTATTGAGTCTGACAACACTGACGTAATGTTACAGGCGTTCGAGTAAGTACAAGGCGGAGCTGTCCCCACATGGAGACGCTCACGCGAGCTCAGCACGTCGCGGTCGAGTAAGCCGAGCACGAGCGCGACCTGAGACAAGATTGCGCCGGAACTTCATCAACACTGGTTACATAGACAATAATGGCAGAACTCCTACTTAGGGTTGGTTCAGATTTGTCTGCGGTGACGTGCGGAAGTGCTTGTGTGCTCCGCTCCATACTTCGGTAGCCTCGTATCGGATCAATCGATATCTTCAATTACGATAATACTTCATTTATTATCGTAATTGTGTATTGAACTAGGTAGTATAAGGTAGTAGTAGTAGTAGTAAATAGTAGTAATACTAAGTAGTATTAACTAGGGCTGGTCGACTTTCGACAATAATTCACAAACAGGTGTCCATCGTACCGCTCTTTTCAGAGCGAATAGTGCACCTCTGTTAGTGCACTAAGCAAACCGCACTTTTCGGTGCGCGGCGAGTGCTTCGCGTGTGGCGCGTCCTGTTGTGCAACGCGTCGTGTCGTCGTGTTGCGCCGTGTACATAGCCTCGCATCTGAAGAGAAGACAAGATCAAAGAAAAAGAAGTGCTAGGGAAAAGTTAATCGCATCGTAAGAAGAGAACATTCAATCACAACAGAAGAAGAGAAAAGTCAGTAGAACAGAAAAGTCAATCGAACCGTGATAACAGAATAGTCAATCGTTACTAGGTAGTATTAACTAGGGCAGGTCGACTTTCGACAATAATTCACAAACAGGTGTCCATCGTCCCGCTCTTTTCAGAGCGAATAGTGCACCTCTGTTAGTGCACTAAGCAAACCGCACTTTTCGGTGCGCGCCGAGTGCTTCGTGTGGAGAGCGTCGCATCTGAAGAGAAGATAACATCAAAGAAAAAGAAGCGCTAGGGAATAGTTAATCGCATCGTAAGAAGAGAACACTCAATCACAACAGAAGAAGAGAAAAGTCAGTAGAACAGAATAGTCAATCGAACGGTGATAACAGAATAGTCAATCGTTTAATGGTCTGGTCAAATAGCCAAATAGATTAGTATAAGTGTTGTTATTAAAATTTCTGGTGTATTGGAAGATTATTCACCAATTTGTGTCGTAACTCCAGCATTGCTAAGACCTCAAACCAAAGTAGTTTTAACTGAGCTGATTGTAACAAGTCTGTATTGATATATTGAAGCTGGACCTTGTCCACTATATCAATTGATTTGTATACAGTGAGTTTATCTCATTATAAAATTGATAATCTATAATATTTTGATATATTTTTTTACATAACATAGGGGTGGTAGAAAAAGTTATTTGCTATGGTTTCGACATCCTTCCCTTCACCGAGAGCTTTAGGCACATTGTAGGAATGGCAGTAAAGTTAACATGATGCCCCAACACTACCAACATAACAATCATTACTTCAAAATTACAAATATTTGCTCAATGTTGTTAGTTATATATGTCTTAAATGTTTGATATTTATTGCATTTTTTTTTATATGTAAACCTGTGCAAAAAAGGATAAAGCCAACATTGAACATACTTGAATACGAATGTACTATGATAACAGATAATGTGGAGCTGAGAAGCGGACCTGTGATAGTTGGAGGATAAGCAGATCTGGGTACCAGCTTACTTGACGGCGGTTGAAAAACGAGTATTTGATGAGGCAGTAGGTGCTGCTGCATTATGACAAAAAACTATAATATTTTAAAGGAAGATACTTAGGTAAATATAAATTAGTTAACTAAAATAAATAAAGAAACATCACAATCACATTCTAAATCGTTAATTTTAATTTAATTGATATTTACATAGGAGTGAAGGTGAGCGAGAGGAGGAATTTCATACTGGTGGAACGGGATATCTTCTGGGGTAGTATATCACATAGTGAAAAAGCCGATTGTATTTCCGTTTGGAATTGTTTGATTGCTGTCATCTACCTTTAAAAAAAACGTTTCATTTTGTTTGGCGTGTACCCTGAAAACTCAAACTAGAATTAAAAGTAAAAATATTGGTAAATAAATCCAAAAAAGAGGCAGCCCTACAGTTGATTGTTAAGAATCTTTGTTTCGGATAAGACTATATTATAAATTTCCACGGTCTAGTTTTATGTTTTGTTTTATTTAAACGCATAAATTGGGTATCTTCGAATATTGTAGTATGTTAACTGTAGTTATAAAATCAGTAGATGTTAATCTTACCAGGTGAAGTGCAATGAAATACAAAGTTGATTGAAGACTGTCTTATACCCAAGATATGTTATAGTCACGTTATTCTTGTCGCAATATATCAGATCATAGAATATCTGCGATGACTTATAAATGCAAATTTGAGTTTATTACGCTTTAGCCACTTAACTGATCATCGTGAAAATTTTTGGCGTGTCCATCATCTGAAAACAGAAAAGGATATACATTTTCATCAAAAAAAGTTAGCAAGGGATAGGCCAAGTCGACGTAAACGCGAGTGAAGTCGCGGTCAAATACTAGTTTATTATATTGCTTTTTAATCTGATAACTCTGACATAATGTTACAGGTGTTCGAGTAAGTACAAGGCGGAGCTGTTCGACATGGAGATGATCACGCGAGTTCAGCGCGTCGCGGCCGAGTGAGCCGAGCACGAGCGCGACCTGAGACAAGATGGAGCCGTGACTGCTTAATTATGTATGCGTCAACACTTTCATTACGTATATTATTGTAAATTGTATTATGGAGGACCTAATGAGGTCCTCGAGTTGGACGGTGTCATCTAGGGCCTTAGGGGCCTGAAGGGGCGGCGGGATCGCGGGGGTGGACATGACTAACCTCCCTGCCTGAGGGGCAGGGGGGTGCGCCTAATTCGAATCTAACGGACAATCCGTGTCCGGGCCAAAGGGAGACGCGACGCGAAATCTTCTCTCTTCGTATCTGCACACGGCGCGGCGCGAAGAACGACGCTCTGCACGGCACACGACGCGCTGCACGACTCTCGAAGCGCAGCACGAAGCACGACGCGTAGCACGGCGAAACGACGCACTGCACAGTGTGTACGGCTTCGCACCGAAAAGTGCGGTTTATGTGGTACACTAAAGGAGGTGCACCGTCGCTCTGAAAAGAGCGTGTTGATTGACAATAGCCGAGTAAACACACTAAAGTGCGGCTTCGCAGCAGATGTTTTCTTTCTTCGAATTTCACAAGCTCGAGTACAATAGCACCGGCGATGACTCACTCGGCAACAATGCGGGTCGGGCAGCGACGAAATCGTTGGAATGCCAACATCTGGTGCGCAGGTAGGCGAGCGCGGCGAGCCGGAAATGACCGAAGATAGCCGAGCGCGGCGAACCGAACGGACGGTCAGAGCACGTGTGCACTCGACCGCTGCTCGAACGAGACTCAACAATTTTGTAACACATAATTTCTTAATACTTTACTAGTCCGTTTATAATTGTTTTATTTCACATTGTAATTTTTAACATTTTAATTAATTTATTCATATTATAAAGTAATAATATTTGGTATGCATACCGTTGTTACCTGTAAATAGGGTCATGTCTAGCAAAAACGTTGAACTGTAAACGTATTCTAATAAAAATGTTTTGATGTTGACTCTGTTGGTAACCTAAATAAATAAACATGTCTATACTGATTATATAACGATAATCTTATATGGAGGGTAGAGATAAGGAGAACCATCTCATATGGGAGAAATATTGAAAAGGTGTCCCACTCTAAGCACTAAATAACAAGTCTGAAACGCTTCAGAATGGACCTAGTATAGGCAAAAGATATGGTTAGCCTGTAATCACCATTACACATTATGGAGGGGCTGGTGGGACCGTGTAAATAGGTCCCACCAGGAAAGGGATGCGGTGAAAATAAAAAGTATAAAAGATGCGTGAAAAGGAAGAGAGATAGCGAGAGCGGTAGGTGGTCTTGCCTGTAAATAAATATAATAACAAAGACCCCAAATAAAAAGCGTGCACTAACCTGCAAACTCAGCACCTCGTACGGAGCAGCGGCGTCTCAGGATCAAAAAAGAGCGTTGTCACGAATCTCACTTTCCAGAAGAGCAATTAGCAGTGTAGATATAAGCGTGAGAAAGATTGCGGTTCTTCAGAGAGTGCGTTTATATTTCTCATAAATTGCGATGTACAGCGAAGAATATATATGAGCGGTATGATATATATGAGCGGTGTCAATAATTTTTAGTAATTTTAATATTAATGCGGTTGCGGTGACAAGACATTGATTTTATAATTTTTAATTGTGACATTTATTTTGAATTTCTTCTTTTTTCGTCGAAATGACAGCGATACTAAAGCGTCTGCATACTCCGTATTCGATCAATGAGATGCAGGCCAGTCACACATCTCATTATCTGGAGCGCAGCTATTAAATTTATTTATAAGGCCGAACCATGCTCCCCGCGTTGAAAGTTCAAAGAACTTTCAAAAGAATTATGAAGGTAGAGATGCTTTATGCGGTGAAGTTTTGTGAGTATAGCGGTGGAAAGAAGAATATAGAAGAACGGTTGACAGCAGTTTGAAACAATTTATTATAACATTAATAGCGGTCTAAAGTAAAATACATATTTTAAAAAACAAAAATTCAATTAATTCTAGGTTAAACTAAAATGTGTTTAGATAAAACTAGAGTTTTAATAAATTAAACGTTATTCTATTGGGTCGGTAAAGGATACAACTTAGTGACAGGACGTTTATATATACCTGACGCGGTTCTGACTGAAGCAACTCGAACTATGCCATCCGATCCAGGAAAAACCTCAGTTATAATACCTATTGGCCAGGTTAAAGGCGGTACATTATCTTGACCTAAGAGAACGACAGTACCAATCTCTATAGATCGATCGGGTGTGCACCATTTCTGATGAACTTGCAGCGTGTGCAAGTATTCAGTACGCCATCTTTTCCAGTATGATAATACGAGTTGATCTAACAATTTTTTGCGATTTGTTAAGTTCATACGTTCTTCTGTCAGTTCAGAAGAAGGTAAGTATGTAAGCGGACTGAACATTAAAAAATGTGACGGCGTAAGCACATCCGGATGTGGATCTGACGATAAAACACTAAGTGGTCGAGAGTTTAGAAGACATTCTATTTGAGTAATTACAGTCCTCTTTTTAAGGTCGAAAGAAACTACTTTAAATAAATTAATTAAATCACGAGATAATCTCATTGCAATCTGCTCATCAGGAATAAAGTAGACAAGATCGTCCATATAAAATTGAGTTTCTACCAATTTAGAAACTTCAGGAAAGCGGTCGCTATGTTCACATGCTAGTTTACGTAATATGCGCATAGCTAGATAAGGACTAGGCTTTAATCCGAAAGGAACGCGGTTAAAATTAAAAGTGCGTATAGGTTCATTTTTATTGAAGCGAAATAAAATTCGTAAGTATTTGCGGTGATGTTCATTTACTCCGATACGTAAAAACATTTGTTTAATGTCTGCGGTTATAGCTATAGGAAACGTACGAAAATCAAGCAATAATAAAAACAAGTCTGTTTGTAAATTAGGTCCAACGTGCAAAACATCATTGAGTGACAACCCTGAGTGAGTTTTCGCACTAGCGTCTAACACAACCCGAATGGTATTCTTGTCCGACCTAATAACAGCGTGATGAGGTATATAGTAGCCCTCTTCTGCCAATTCAGAATCGGGTACCTCTGATAAATACTCTTGAGATATATAATCGGCAATTATTTTATTATAGTTCTCGCGTAGGGTTGGCACGCGCGTGAATTTACGCTCAAGTGCAAGCAGTCGACGATGCGCCACCGCGCGAGAATTGCCCAACAAAGACGGGCTTCGCGAGAAAGGTAAATCGACAAAATATCGACCGTTTTTAAATAAAACTGAAGAATCAAAAATATTTTCGCAGTCTAATTCATCCGGACTAATAAAGCGTTGAGAAGGAATATCTTCCAACTCGAAGAATTTCTGTAAACCCGATTCTATATCACTGTTCGTAAGCGCGTTGAACGAAGTACTAGGAGTCGCGTCACACTGACTAGGAATGTCTCCCATAAGTACATAACCGAAGCTAGTCAATATGGCGGGCGGCGCACGATCACCTGAATCAACCCTATCTCCCAAATAAATATAGGGAAATAGTTGTGCACCGAGAATAACGTCGATTTCGCCCGGTATGTTCCAAGTTAAATCGGCAAGCGGTAAAGTATTTAAGTATGACATGTCGTCGTTTAATTCAATAAAATTGGCTGGAAGTTTATCGGTTATACAATCCACTACTAAAGCATGAATATAATATTTATTATAAGGATTAATGCGAGATTCTATCGTAAAGTTGATAAAACCGTGTACAGGTCGTGAGGTCATACCAACACCTTGAAAAATGAATTATTTAATTTAATTATAGGTATGTTCAAACGTTTACAACAATCCATAGTAACTAAATTATTTTGAGACCCGTTATCTATTAAGCATCTGACTACGATCTTATCTTGGTTATTGCAATACGCATAGGTTTGTGCAGTTGCTAACAGAATCGTTGTTTTATTCTGTGAACGATCGCCAGCGCTAAATGAAACAGAGTGAGTAGCATTGTTCGGCAACATATTTAGCGTTGAATTCGCGGACTCGGCCGCTATGTGGACGGCGGAGGTTCGAACTGGCGCCGAAGGTGGCGGCTTTTCGCGCGGAGAATCATTCTTATCACTTGAAAAATGTAATAAGGAATGATGTTGTTTTTTACAAATTTTACAACCATTACGCGATTTGCATTTACTTAATGAGTGAGATAAACTTAAACAATTAACACAGCTGCGTTTTGATTTAATAAATTTAAAACGAGCTTGCGGTGTGTTCATATTTTTAAATTCTGAACAATGATATAACTGATGCTCACCGTTGTGGCAGAGCTGGCAGCGTATTACAGAAGCGGGTTCGTTACTAGACACGAAAGATTGAAAAGAACGATTATTATTTTGTATATTACGAGTGTTAGATATACTAGACTTTGCACGCGGTTCTGCATGAGAATTATGAGTATGTGACCGTTCAAGTATTTTAACGTAACCTTGAATGAAAGAGATAAATTCCTTATACGAAGGTAATTCTTGTCCACTAACACTATTCTCAAATTGTTGCAGTGTTTGTGAATCAACTTTTCTCAAACCACAATGTAATAAGACAAAATCTAATAGGTCCGGAATATCTAATAGTTTTAATGCAGCGACAGAAGCGGAATACTTTTCAATAAATGTATTTAAACTACCGGCAGTACCGACGCAACTTTTAATGTTCAGAATGTTGTTGAGATAGTGAACACCTAAACTACGTTTGTCTTGGTATTTTTTGACAAGACTATCCCAAATAATGTTATAAGTATCGCCTGAAGGAACAATACCTGCTGTTAATTTTAAAGCATCCTGAGTTAATTTGCTAATTAAATACTGCACACGTTGCGCATCTGTCAGATCGGTATTCAAATGCACATTGCTACGAAATATTTCATAAAATATTGGCCAGTTGTCCATATTGCCGTCGAATGATGGTAACTGGATAGGTGGTAATTTAACAGAAGTCTTTTTCTGATCAGAAGTAAATGTTTTGTTATTTGCTAGTATGAGATTACGTTTGTACTTAATACTCGAATACAAATCCTCAATTGAATTTAAACACGAGTAGTCTGGCGGAGTATTATTAATTTTAAATTGTAATTCATTAATATGATCAAGCATTGTTTCAAACTTGTTGTACAATTCCGTAATAGATTCAGATTGTGCTAAAAATAACTCATTTGAGAGTACATCGTAATTAGAAATATTTTTTGACGAAACAAATAAATGATTCATTCTTTGGAAAATAGCTTCTTTTTTAGCAATAAGCTGATTGAGTTCTAATTCAGACTTATTAGGAGCCATTATAATGTTTTGTAAAGAGCAAATTTATAAAGAAATATTTAATAAAAAGGTGTATGATGGTAGCGGGCAGTCGTACATAAATATGTAACGGCAATAGAATATTAGTTATAGCGGGATGAATATTATATTATATGAAGCTGGAATGTATCCCAGGCTCGAAAGGACCAAATGGAGGGGCTGGTGGGACCGTGTAAATAGGTCCCACCAGGAAAGGGATGCGGTGAAAATAAAAAGTATAAAAGATGCGTGAAAAGGAAGAGAGATAGCGAGAGCGGTAGGTGGTCTTGCCTATAAATAAATATAATAACAAAGACCCCAAATAAAAAGCGTGCACTAACCTGCAAACTCAGCACCTCGTACGGAGCAGCGGCGTCTCAGGATCAAAAAAGAGCGTTGTCACGAATCTCACTTTCCAGAAGAGCAATTAGCAGTGTAGATATAAGCGTGAGAAAGATTGCGGTTCTTCAGAGAGTGCGTTTATATTTCTCATAAATTGCGATGTACAGCGAAGAATATATATGAGCGGTATGATATATATGAGCGGTGTCAATAATTTTTAGTAATTTTAATATTAATGCGGTTGCGGTGACAAGACATTGATTTTATAATTTTTAATTGTGACATTTATTTTGAATTTCTTCTTTTTTCGTCGAAATGACAGCGATACTAAAGCGTCTGCATACTCCGTATTCGATCAATGAGATGCAGGCCAGTCACACATCTCATTATCTGGAGCGCAGCTATTAAATTTATTTATAAGGCCGAACCACATTATAAAACAAAGTCGTCCATCGCGTCTGTCTGTCTAGATGTTCGCGATAAACTCGAAAACTACTAAATGGATTGTAATGCAGTCTTTATTTATTTATTTCTTTCAAAGAAATCTACAGCTATACATTTAAAAAAAAAAACAAAAAGTACAAGTTAAATGTCAGTTTCGCCAATAACGATTTCAGTATAATATACATTTTTAATTAAATGACTAACCCAAACTTTTATATATAAAGTAAAATAACAAACATCTAATTAATAACTAAACTACATAACTCATAAGTGAAAAATAAAAACTAAGAAAATTTGAAATAAAAATTTAAATAGAAAATAATAACTACATACACACACCACTACAATCACATGAAATAAAAAAACACATAATACTCTTGTTACTGTCGCACAAAAAAACAAATGATAACACAAATGTATATATGTGAGAACGAATATGCTTATGATTTAGGAATTTGCCTTTAAATAATGTTAATAATACCAATAGATTCACGGGGAATGTTTACGTATATAATTTGTCAAGTTTTTTTCCTGTAAATTGGTTGAAACAATGATAATTGTTGAAAGAATCGGAAAAAGTCTAGCCGCCTGGGAGCTTTCGTCGAAAACGATGCCTAATCCCTTTGAGATATAACAAAACAATGCATACTGAGCTATTCCTTTTATTGATCTGTACGAGGGCATATACCAATATTTTTAGGATAGCTTATTATACCCATCAAAATGGTCACATATAATGAGGTAATTGGAAGACTATTTAGACGGATACAGTATTAATCCTTATCAAATAAAATACATTAGTTACCTTAAGCATTTCATGCATATAAGTATATATTTTTTTATTATGAGGGCAGGACAATGTCCGCCGGGCCTGCTAGTAATTTAATAAATTTAACATAAAATATCTGCTTCGAGAAAACATGGAGTGCTGGAATGTGTGTGAACCTTAAATAATATGTTACTCATTTTTGGGTATTTACTTTTATAAAAATCGTTTAGATGATTGATGAACAATAATTAACCCTCTCGTTACTGTAGCGCTATCCTAATTTAGGCATATTTTGAGGGACACATTTACATGCATATAGATGGTTGTCCATACCCCAACACTCCATGCATTAAACTATACCGATTGATGTAAACGCCATCTATCTGTACGTTTTGATACTATATCGCAAGTTAAAAGAAACTCGTTTGAAATAGCTAATGTAATAACAACACCATCTATATTCTTCTCTATCAAACAAAATATTTTTTTTCAACCTCTGTAAACCTTCGAATTTGTTTTGCGAGTCCAAAATAATGCCCCCTTACATTAATATGTATTCAATAGCGCATATTTAAACGCAAACAAAAATATATTTAAATTTCAATCAAAAATATGCTATAAAAGACTAAAATATAGTTACCAAACCACTTTTGACGCGATAATGGTTCAGTTGGTAGTGTGTTCGGACAAAGCGTCGATGGACGGTTACAGAAAAATATGACCAGTTATCTCGATTGCGAACGATGTACGATTAACATTCTTAAATCAATAAAGTCTATGTAGAGCGAAAATTAGCTTGACTCTCATTCCGTCGACGCCGACGTCGACGGAAGTAGGTTCGAATCCTAGCAACTGGGTCGGAGCTTTCGGTGAAGGAAAACGTCGTGATGAAAACATAGCATATTGTTAGGGCTTTTTCTAAGTCCGCCTGGATAGCTATAACCCTCAAGTTGAAAATCTGTCGCCAAGCACCTGTTGGTGTGTCCCGGCAGCTGCTCTTGTGAGCCAGTCTCCCTCTAGGTTTAGCGTGACTACAATCTTGAACCACATCATCATTTTACATCAGATGAGATTGTGGTCAAACGCTAACCTATAAAAAAAACAGACACGGAATATTATTTAACTTTAACAAGGAAGTTGTTTTGCAATGCAGTCCTACAAAAAAGAGGCTCATTTTTAGAACACGACAATAGCAGGATAAGTCGCTTTGGAAAAAAAAAATGACATTTTATAATTACAAGTTCGAGAATATACTTTTAATTTATTCTATAAATTAATGTACTGTGATAACAGATAACGTGGAGACAGGAAGCGACTCCTCTGACAGTCGGAAGACAGGCAGACCATGGTATCAGTTAACGAGGAGACACGTGAAGGAAGATTTCCTGATAAGGAGGCAACAGGTGCCGGTTCGCCACGACAAGCAACAAGAATCGACCAACTGGTAAGAATACTTACTTACGCTGTTATTCAACATTTTCTTCAACTAAATTATTTTCTCGCTACATGAATTAAAAAACGAATTTCACAATTCTTCAAAAATATATATATAAAATAGAGTAATAAAATATTAGTACTGATATAATATTAAAAGACCATCATGATTACTTCAAACGCTGTCTTTAGTGTTCTTTTGCAAACAATCAATTTCTTATGAGGAGCAATGAAAACCGTTTTTTATATTTCATTATATATTTACAGCGCCACCCATATTTTTCTCTAACGAGATATTCTCTTTTGAAGTCCTATAAAACATTATTTACCTACGCATTTACAGCGCCATCTATATTCTTCTCAAATAAAATAAATAAAAAAGGTTTTTTTTTAAGTACTGTAAAACGTTTCTTTATTTAACTATGCTTTTACAGCGCCATCCATATTATTACTTCGCAAGCAACATATTTTAAACGCAATATTTTATTTACAGCGACATCTATATTCCTCTTACAGAACTAAAATTTCTCTTTATACAATACAACTATATATATATATAATGTTTATTTCACTATGTATTTACAGCGCTATCTATACCAAAAACAGAACGTTAAGATTGGCGAACTACTTGTAGACGTAATTACATAGATTGTATCTCTAAGAATTTGTTAATTTCATACACATTATTCTAGAATCTAGAAATAGTTCGTATATTACGAAACCTGTTCTTTATTCTAAATTGTTCTTGGCATTAGATAGTTTCTTGTCTCTGATTTATCAAGTTATTAGAATCTATACTAGAGGTTCACAAACTTTTTTTTTTCATAGACCCCTTTAAAAATTTTACTGGTTCCGGTGGACTCCCTGCAGATTCAATACTACCATATGAAGTCAAACCAACATTATTAGTTCTTCACACTATCGAAAATAGTGCAATTTTGATAGACCCCCGCTTACTAATTGTGCACCCCATTTCTTTGACACGCCAACGTACACCCCCCCTCGAGTCTCTTGTGGAACCCTGGGAGTTATATCAAATAATAATATATTAAAATATGAACATAATATATATGGTATTTTTATTTCAGATTAAGTACTTCGAAGGATGTCTCGGATGGGTGACTCTCATTTTGAAGTTTTGAGCTATTCGACTGCATGTATGGGGGCAGCATTGCCGAAGAGGGAAGAGGAAAATAAATATAATCACAGCGGTTATATATTTATTAATAAACATACCGAGCCGTTTCTGTTGCTACCACTCCGGACACACACACGCACACCTAAACGTTTTCGTCGCGTTAAATCAGAACAAAAAAGGCCCTTTTCAGGGCCGCAAATATTTCTCATCTGTTTCAATACAATACACAATATTATATATTGTACTTTTCATTTTACTATAAACGAGTATTTAACATCACATACTGTCGTACACTGGACTGAGGAAAAGAGGAGTCTCGTTTGAGCAGCGGCCGAGTGCGCACGCGCCCGCTCGCAGCTCTGACGGTCCGTTAAGTTCGGCAACTCGCGCGCAGTTGTCGGATATTTTCGTGTGTGTCCGGAAGTTTAGTGTGTTCGAGCGGCTACTGTCGATCGTACGCTCTTTTCAGAGCGACGGTGCACCTCCATTAGTGCATCATTTAAACCGCACTTTTCGGTGCGAAGCCGTGCACACTGTTTGCAGTGCGTCGAGTCGCCGTGCTACGCGTCGTGCCTCGTGCTGCGCTTCGAGAGTCGTGCAGCGCGTCGTGTGCCGTGCAGAGCGTCGTTCTTCGCGCCGCGCCGTGTGCAGTTTTGAAGAGAAGATTCGCGTTCGCGTCGCGTCGCGTTTTCCCTTTGGCCCGGACACGGATTGTCCGTTAGATTTGAATTAGGCGCACCCCCCTGCCCCTCAGGCAGGGAGGTTAGTCATGTCTACCCCCGCGACCCCGCGTGCCCATCCGGCCCTTCCGGCCGTTGATGATACCGTCCACCTCGAAGAACTGTTGCGCTTCCACATGTTCGTCGAAAAGGAAGACCCGAATCTCGTCACGGAATACAACAGACTCCGGAAAGTCTATGCGCGCAACCCTCCCGGTAAGATACCGCGTTGTTTCTCCGCGAACCCTTTCGCGAATCTCCCGGACGACCCGTTCACGAGGCTCTCGGAATTCGATTCCGATGACGACTCGGACATGGACTACGATACAGTCCCCGCGACCGCGCCCGCGACCGTGCCTGCGCCCGCGACCGTGCCTGCGCCCGCGACCACGCCCGCCGATGACGACGGTTTCACAACCGTCACGCGCCGCGGTAAACGCCCACGCGCCGCGATTCAGACCGATAGCGACTCTGCTGCGGGACGTCCGACCCCAAAGCAGCCCAATATAGGTGGCGCTCGGGTGCCCCGAGCCTCTCCCACGCCCTCTGCCGCGAATTCGGCTCGAGCCTCGGCTGCGGAACCCGCGGTCGCGGCTAAGAAGCCACGCCTACCGCCTCCCGTCACCTTCCGTGACAAAGCTCGATGGGTAGAGATTTCTGAAGATCTTAAGTCGAAGGAAATCGTCTACAAGTCTGCCGTCAACACTGTTGCCGGCATTTCTATTCGTGTCTCGACCCCCGATGAGCATCGCGAGCTCACCAAATACTTCAGGGAGCGTAAGCTCCCTTTCTTCACCCACGCGCTCGAGGAAGAGCGCCGCCTCCGTGTCGTCATTCGGGGAGTTCCCTCTGAGCTCACCGAATACGACATCTGCGATTGCCTGAACGGTCAGGACTTCCCAGTCCGGAGCGTGCAGCGCATGCGCCACCCCCGTACGAAGGCCCCCTTCAACTTGGTGTTGGTCACTCTGGACCGCTCCTTGGAAGGCAAGGCTATCTTCAGCCTCAACTCAGTTTGCGGCCTGTCCCCTGTCTACGTCGAGCTTCCTCGCAAGTCCCAGGTACCCTCGCAGTGTCACAACTGCCAGGTGTACGGTCATTCCGCCCGACACTGCCACCTGCGTCCCAGGTGTGTCAAGTGTCTCGGGGATCATTCCACTAAGGAGTGCCCCCGCACTCCCGAATCCGTCGAGCCTCCGAGCTGCGTCCTCTGCGAGCAAACGGGTCATACCGCGAACTATCGCGGGTGTCCCCGTGCGCCTCGCTCGACCTATCACCGTCGCGGCGGTCGTGCGACCCGGTCCAGGGCGCACGGCCCGCCGACTCGGACGAATCGGCCTCCGCCACCGCCCATACAAAGCCAGAAGGCTTTCCCCGAACTGCCGGGCACCTCCAGTGCGCCGGCAGCATCCGCTACTCCGCCGAGCGCGCTCTCCTGGCGCGTAAGGCCTTCCCCGCCAGCTCCCTCGGCTCCTAAAGCCAAGTCCCAGCCCCCGAAGGCTCTGTCCACTCCTGCGCCACCTATCGCGGTTTCAGCATCGACCTCCGGTATAGACTGGATAGCTCGCTTACTCTTGGTACACGATGTACAAGAGATAATCGCATTTAACGCGTTAGTTAATAGTACGTCTGAGCTCGGGCTCTTAAACGCTATCTCCGCTTTCCCGGCCGTCGCGACCACGGTACAGCAATTAACCCGCGCCGCGCATAAATAAATTCGCGTAAATCAAAATATCAGATCGAACCCGCGTGTTCATACATAATAGACCGATATATTAGGATTTGTTACGTAATTATTTAGTTAAATCGGCACCGTGCCGTTGTACTTTATTTTTTAGCTCAATTCCCTCTCAAAAGATGCGTGTTTGCGCCCACGCCCGCGACTCTCTCTGCTCACGCCTCCGTGAGCGGGGGGTGAAGATTCGATCCCGCACACTCGTCGCGATTTTTCTTGTAACTGCTCGAGCCTAGGTAGTCCCTCGGTGTGGAGCCCTCGAGTATGTTACTCGCGCGAATACAGTGATTTACACATGTTCTACACTTACACGATCACCCCACACTCTTGCACATCTAGGCACTCAGTGGTGGGCTGTTTTTTTGCCCTTTTCGGACTGAAATAGGTCACGTAACACAGTAGTCAGATACCAAATACACATATACATTCGTGAAACATGCATGGTCACACATGCATTTTTCACGAATTCATATATGAGTATTGTATGGATAGATAGCTTAGCTAGCTTAGTTAGTTCGGGAATCCGGCGACAGCTCAAGCCGAGGTGCACCGAGTGCCCTTGAGATGTTTCGCCTAAAAACAATCGGGTGAGTGCCCTAAGCGCTCCCCTTAGTAGTCCGGTGGAACTGTGAAGGCGGAATAAGCCGGCAGTGTAGGTCAGTTCGAAAAAAAAAAAAAAAAAAAAAAAAAAAAGTGCAGGTTAGGAATGACCGGTCATGCGAACATAACGATAGTTTCTGCTTATCTTAAACCGAGTAAAGAGCTTCTCAAGTCTGACTTGGAGGCGCTGTTCGCGTTAAGTAACAGTGTTATCATAGCAGGGGACCTCAACAGTGGGAGCGTCATTTGGAATAGTTCGAGTACTTCCCGCAACGGGGTGACACTCGACAAACTAAGTGGCGATCTCGCTTTTGACGTCATAGCCCCGCCGGAACCCACTCACTATCAGGATCGCTGTCGCCCGACAGTGTTAGACGTAGCTCTTTTAAAAAACGTCCAGCTTTCTGTGCGACTCATACAAGTCGTACACGAACTAGACTCAGATCACCGCCCCGTTATCTTGCAACTAGGTTCAGATTTCGATATCGACTGTCAGTCCGTGCGCGCAGCTGACTACGCGAAACTCCGCAGTCACTTGAAAGACAATCCGTCCTCGGAGAGTCTAAATAGAATTCCGGACGTGTTGGTGTCTAAAGCCGACGCGGATCTGGCTATCGATTCCCTGGTCGACCACCTCCAGACCGCCGTCAGGGTGACCTCGAGAGAGGTACAAGCGGTGAACGATCGCCGCTTTATACTCCCTGACGACGTGAAGGCGTTGATCACGGAAAAGAACGCCGCGACCCGAGCCTACGACACTTACCCGACCGAAGACAATCGCGCTCGATTACGTTCATTACAAAAGTTAGTTAAAACTAGTATCGCAGAAATCCGAGGCGCCAGGTGGGACAAACTCCTGGAGGATATCCAGCCGTCCCACGTGGCGTTTTGGACGTTCACGCGTAAGTTCAAATCAGAGCAGAGTGCATCGATGCCCCCGTTAGACAGAGGTCATGGGTTGCCTCCCGCGTTCGAAAGTATAGACAAAGCGGAGTGTCTCGCCGCGAGTTTAGAGGAGCAATGTTCTCCAAACACTGCTAACACTGACCCTGTCCATATCGAATCGATAAAATCCGCGGTAGATAGCTTTCTCGCGTCTCCTCGCGCGGATACCCTAACCCCGGTTACTTTTGACGAAGTGACGGCCGCTATCAAGCGTCTGAAGCTTAGGAAGTCCCCAGGTCCCGATGGAATCAGGAACGAGGTACTGAAGCTCCTTCCTGACTTCATCATTGCTCTGCTGGTATGCATCTTCAATGCTGCCATGTCCCAGGGTCACTTTCCAGCCGTCTGGAAAAAGGCCATAGTGATAGGCATACACAAACCCGGCAAAAAAGCTACGCTTCCCGCTAGCTATCGCCCTATTAGTTTATTAGATACACTAGGCAAGCTATACGAGCGGCTCCTTTTGAACCGCCTACAGACCACGATAACAAGGTTGAATCTGCTGCCGCCTGAGCAGTTCGGTTTCCGTGCACAACACTCGTGCACGAACCAAGTACACCGCCTCACGGAGTACATATTCTCGAAATTTAATAAAGACCCCCAGCCCCAGGTCAGTCCGGCCAAGCCTAAACCGAAACGTACAATAGCGGTCTTCTTTGACGTCGCCAAGGCCTTCGACAAGGTCTGGCACGACGGGCTAGTCTATAAACTGTTTAAGTCTAGTATTTCGGATAGTTTAGTACACATCATCCGCGAATTTCTCACAGATAGGACCTTCCGCTATAGAGTGGAAGGTGAGTTATCCCAGCCCCACCCGATACGTTCAGGAGTGCCCCAGGGGTCCATCCTCGCGCCCTCCCTCTTCAACCTGTTCATCAGTGACCTACCTCGGTCCCCGGGGTTCGAGGTAGGTTGTTACGCTGACGATACAGTAATCTACGCTTCCGATTGGCGGCCGTCGCATTTAGCTATCCGTATGAATAGGGCCATCGAGGAACTCGGCGAATGGTTTCTTCGATGGCGTATAGAGGTTAATCCCGAGAAAAGCGCTGCGATCTTTTTCGATCCGGTTCAGCGTCCGCGTCCGAGAAATATAGAGTCCCTTAAATTGTATGACACCGAGATTCCTTGGGCCCTTACGGTCAAATATCTCGGTGTCACGTTAGATAGACGCCTCACGTTTAAGCAGCATGCAGTGAGAGTACGAAACAAAGCCGCTATGGTTTTGGGTCGTCTGCATCCGTTATTATGTGCTAAGAGCAAAATGTCCGTCAGACATAAGCTCACACTTTACAAAATGTGTATTCGTCCGATTTTGACGTATAGCTGTCCCGTTTTCGCGCATATGTCAAAAGCGAACTTCAAGATTTTACAAAAAATACAGAACCGTTTTCTACGAAAGGCGATCGGTGCCCCGTGGTACATCCGGAGAGTCGACCTCCATAGGGACCTGGAGATGCCGTCTATCTGGGAGTACGTAAAAACTCTCACGACTAGTTATTTCGACAGAGCCATGAATCATCCCAATCCGTTAGTGGTATCCGCCGCGACTTACGATACCGTGCCAGGCGCGCCGCGTTACAAAAGACGTCCGCGTTACATTTTCACCGACCCTCCCGAAGAAATTTCGCTAGGTAATCAAGACTACCCTTCCGTCCCTCGAAACACAGCGTGTGCGCGCCCACGCCCGCGTAATCACAGATCACGCCGCCGCGGTTTGGCTGTGAATTTTGCCCCAGCACACATTCTTAGGCCTCCCTCGGCAACTGCTCTAGCCGAGGTCCGATCCCCCGGAATGGAGCCCTCGAGCAGCTTGCATGCGCGAACAGAGTACCACTGATTCGATCAAACACTCGTCTACAACACAACACCGATCACCCCACACACGTGCACACACACTCACTCGTAGGTACACATAGTGGTGGGCTGTTTTTGTTTGTTTTTTTGCCCTTCGAACTGTAATAGTTTAGAACACAGATAGATAGATACAAAATACATGTACGGGATCGTAAAACATACATGCTTGGTAACCATGTATATTTCACGAACCCATACAGGTATGATACGGATAGGCTTAGCTTAGGTTAGCTTAGCTAGTTAGATTCGGGTTTTCGACGACAGCCCAAGCCGAGGCGTGCCGTGCGCCCTTGTGCTAGTCGTCCATATAAAATCGGGTGAGTGCCTTAAGCGCTCCCCTTAGTAGTCCGGTGGAACTGTAGAGCCTTGCCAGGCTAACAGTGTAGGTCAGTTCGAAAAAAAAAAAAAAAAAAAAAAAAAAAAAACTGAGAAAAAAAATATTTACGCTCTCTCCGACGTTACTCGCGCACGTACACACGCGCGCGTTTTTTTCTCTTCGTTTACGTTTTATTAATTTACCGAGATCATGTCCGGACGTGGTAAAGGTGGCAAAGTCAAGGGGAAGGTCAAGTCTCGCTCGAACCGTGCCGGTTTACAGTTCCCCGTCGGACGTATACATAGACTTCTTCGCAACGGTAATTACGCCGAACGTGTCGGCGCCGGTGCACCGGTTTACTTGGCGGCCGTCATGGAGTATCTAGCCGCTGAAGTGCTCGAGTTGGCCGGAAACGCCGCGAGAGACAACAAGAAGACTAGGATCATACCTAGACATCTACAGTTGGCGATCAGGAACGACGAGGAATTGAACAAGCTTCTCTCCGGCGTCACGATCGCTCAGGGTGGCGTCCTGCCTAACATACAGGCGGTTCTGTTGCCCAAGAAGACCGAGAAGAAAGCTTAAGTAAAGAAAAAAGGACACCACATTCGACGCGCGGAACAAATATGATGACGATAATACGTAGTACCTACGTTTAGTGTGTGCGCGTGTATCACCTGTCCGGGGATATATGATTCAAGAGGAAAAGGCCCTTTTCAGGGCCACAAAATAATTCATACTCATATTGTACGTGTAGATTACGAACGAGATGGTTTCTAACGTAAATGTCAGTCGTGTCTACGTTGATCAAAAATTTTACCCGCCTCAGCGGAGAGAGAGAAAAATAAATAAATATATTATATACTTATTGCGTACGTCTGTACTATCTGTTCTTTTTATTACACCCCCCTCGGTTGTTATAGGAATCACGATTATTATTATTATTTTTTTTTTTTTTTATTTATAAACAATAATAATAGGAATCAATAATTTATATATCATATTATATCGTGAACATTAAGTTGTTATTGATATTATCACCTAACCTACTATCCGAAGACATATATGTTTTTATTCTTATTACTATTATTAATAATATTATTATTATTATTATTATGTTTAATTCGGTGGTACCTCGTATCATCAGCGTGCGGCTCAAACGGCCGGGACGAAACGCGTTGCGATGAGAACCTCTCCGATTGGTCGTAGAGAGCGTAGAATTATCGGCGGGCCGACGTACCACTTGTGAACCTGAAACGTAATTAGGATCGTAGTTTAAAAAAATGTATCCGCATACTGTCGTTGTAAGCGACGCAGCATAAACATTGGCGGCGCGTGGCGCGGTAATCTGACGCCACGCATACGTTGTAAGGACAAACCAAATCTCGGAATTTTTTGTATTTTAATTTTGATGTTTTTTGATATTAATCGACATATTTAACATGTAATTGTTATGTATAAGTAATTTTCTATTGTTTATGGACATTTAGGAATAGGAATTGGAAAGATATATTATTAAATGTGAAAGTGTATATTAGAAAACATAAATACGCGAATTATAGAAAATGGGTAATTTTATGCTTAAAGTATGTGTAATATAATACATAATTAACGAATAACATAAATAAATAGGTATTAGGTATATAGGTTCGTCATAAATGGAAAATTAAGTTGTAAGATTCTAAAATTTCGTTGTAAAATTGTATGTTTTTCGCCAATAACTTTGCTATTATTAATTGTATAATTTATATGAAAATTGCATTATATAGAGCCCTTAAAAACGTACATAATAATATATAATACTTTATAATAAGTCACATATTTAATAAGATATAACGTAAAAACTGCACGATCGATAGTGAAAATTGTAAACCGCGATGTTAAGAAATTGCACAATTCATAGGGGCTCTCATTACGGTATAGCCTCGAAGTACCTAAGCTCGAACGAGGCATTACCGGCATGTATAGCAGCAGCAGTATAGCGACAAGCAAGAAATAAGTGCGACAAAGTGAAAATAGTGTTATAAGTGAAAAGTATTGTGAATAGTTTGTGATTGGTTACTCAGACCATCTCATCGTCAGAATGTCAATCATCTGAATGTCAATCGTTTGAATGTCAATCGTAGTGTCAATCGTAATCTCTGGTCTGAGCTAACCTATTGTATATTGTGTATTGTGTACTTTGTACCTTGAAGATTTCTGGAATAAACGCAGTGTTTTGTGTGAACGTGGGGTTTTCACTTCCCGCCAGCGTCCCGAATCCTACCTATACGAAGCCCGTGGTTTTGGCTCTCGAGTCGAGTCTCGGTGCGTTCGTATTAGTTTTGTTGGTCCTTCGAGCCGGATCGGACTATTCGTGCCTTCGTAATAGTTTTGTTGGTCCTTCGATTGCCGGATTGGGACACACACACATCGAAGAAGATGCCCACTACACGTTCACCGAGACAAAGCCGCAAAGGTGAGTCGGACGAAACCTCGACCACTGATTGGTCATTGTACACACCGACCGAGACAAGCTCGGCCACAACTACGTCCGCCACCACAAAGAAGACTGCACCGTCGACGGCGTCAATTCGTACGCGATCAGCTACTGCAGCCGCATCACAGGACACATCAAGGATGCCCGCACCGAAGAACATTGGAGGACCAGAAGAGGTTCCACCGTGCGTTGCTTCGGTACCTACAACATCGAAAGCTACGTGTACGAAGCCGAGGAACATTGGAGGACCAGAAGAGGTACCACCGTGCGTTCCTTCGGTACCACGCGCCACAGTCACAAGGTCAGTCAAATCGTCAAGGTCAAAACTATTGGAGCTCGAAGCAATGAAGAAATTGGAACTCGCACGATCTGCTGCTGCCTTGGCACAAATAGAACTTGAAATGGTTCAGTGCCAATCCGAAGACGAAATCGACGATGAGTTGGAACAAGAGCGGTCCACACACGTCGAACAATGGGTCAACCAAAGTACGACGTACTTAAAGGATGACAATCCACAGGAGGAAGTCGCAAAGAAGAGCGACATTAAGGAACTCGCGGATGCTTTGATCGCCGCGACACAAGCCACAAGAACAGCTGCACCGGCCGCACCGTCGAAGTACGCCGATCTGCCTACTTTCACTGGAGCGCCGGAAGAATGGTTGCCTTTCATAAGGACGTACCGGGATACCGCAGCACAATTCTCCAACGTACAAAATATGACTCGTCTGAGACACTGTCTACATGGAACGGCAAAGGAAACCGTTCGTCGTTTAATGTTCGCCGCATCCAACCCTGAGGAAGTCATCGCTGCATTAGAAAGGAGGTTCGGTAAGCCAGACCGGCTCGTGCTAGCCGAATTGGAAAGTATAAAGGAGTTGCCTCGCATCGGGGACTCACCAAAGGACATCTGCATGTTCGCCACTCGGGTTAGCAACGCCGTAGCTACAATCAGCGCTCTGGAACTACCACAGTACCTCTACTCACCGGAAGTCGGCAGGAACATAATTCAAAAGCTGTCACCTATGCTACGAGGTAGGTGGCTAGACTACACCGCCGGGAACAAAGAAGACCCGGAACTCGTGAAACTAAGGAAGTTTCTAGAACACGAAGCGGATCTGTGGTCATCGCTCGCACCCATAGAAGCCGCAACTACGAACAGGAGGTATACCAATACAAAGCAGGTACATACCACACAATCTCAGGTGAGCACCTCTCACAATAAACCATTTTGTGTATACTGTGATAAGAATGATCATCGTATAATTGAGTGCCGTAGGTTTAAGGAAACAACCACCGACAAGAAGTGGGCGGTGGTTAAACAGAAGAGGCTCTGCTTCAAGTGTCTCGGGCAGAGGCACTCCCGGGACAACTGCAGGGGACCATCGTGCAGGAAGTGTGGACGACCGCATCACACCATGCTGCACGCCGAGGCAAACCGAACACCACAGGAGGGGCCTGCGCCGCGACCATCGAGCAAGAGTCCAGCGCCGCGACCTCCGAGGGAAAAGCCCGCATCACATGAGTCATCGACCGAAAAGCCCACGCATCGTGACTCATCTACGAAATCGGAAGACATTGCGATCAAGAGTGTCTACGCCGCCGCGGATGGGAAAGAGGTCTACCTGAAGATGATTCCGGTAGATGTCTACGGACCAGCCGGCTCCACACGCGTCCTCGCACTCCTGGATGAGGGGTCCACCGTGTCCTTGCTGGATGAAGAGGTGGCTCGTAGGATCGGAGCTGAAGGGAAGCCCGACCTACTCGTCTTGGAGACCGTCGGAGGGAAGCTCATCGAAAAGAAAGACTCGCAACAAATCGACATCAAAATAAAAGGAGCTCACCGACGGGACAAACGAACATTAAAGGGAGTCCGAACCATCTGCAACCTCAGGCTGGCACCGCAGCGCGTCAGCTTGGATGTCATCGAGAAGTGTGAACATTTGAAGAAAATGAACGAGCTGGTCTACAGCAAGGAGAGGCCTGCTCTACTTATAGGACAGGACAACTGGGAGCTAATTGTGTCAAGGAAAATTATTAAAGGGAAATCCAATCAACCAGTTGCCAGTCTCACCAGTCTTGGCTGGGTACTACATGGTTGCTGCTCCACAAACAACGCTTCACCGGTCAAGTTCGTGAACCATTGCCGACAGCCGGATGAAGACCACAGTATTGAAGAAATGATAAAGCAACACTTCGATTTGGAATCAATCGGAATACAGCAGCGACGCCCCAGCAACGACGCGGATGATAGAGCTCTCAAGGTTTTGGAGAGCACCACAAAGCGACTACCCGATGGGAGGTTCGAGTCAGGGCTACTATGAAAATCCGAGAACGAGGGATTACCGAACAACTACGCACTGGCTCACCACCGTTTGAAGGGCATCGAGAAGAAGCTCGACCGGGACGTCGCATTAAAGGAAGAATATGGGAAACAAATACAGCACCTTCTGGATAGCGGATATGCAGAAGAAGCACCGGCCAGTACTACAACAGGCAGAACATTCTATTTGCCGCATTTCGCCGTGGTACACCCTGTGAAGAAGAAGATTCGTATCGTTTTCGACGCAGCCTCAAAATATCAAGGGAAAAGTTTGAACGACGCATTACTCCCGGGACCCGATCTGCTGCAGTCTCTGTTCGGGGTCTTGTTACGATTTCGGCAGGGACCGGTGGCAGTAGTCGCCGACATTAAAGAGATGTTCCTCCAAATTAAAATAAGGGATGAGGATAGAGACAGCCTCCGGTTTTTGTGGAGAGGCGAAGATCGTGAATCAAGGCCAAAAGAGTATCGGATGACGTCTGTCATTTTCGGAGCAGCATCATCACCGGCCACAGCGATCTTCGTGAAGAACCGAAACGCAGAGGAACACTGTAACGAACATCCCGAGGCAGTACAAGCAATAATAAGGAATCATTATATGGATGATTACCTACAAAGCTTCTCAACGGTTGAAGAAGCAATCCACACCGCGGCGGCAGTAGATACCATCCACAGGAAAGCTGGTTTCGAACTTAGACAGTGGGCCAGCAATAGTCAACGAGTACTGGACGGATTGAAAAAAGAAGAAACGTCACCGACCGAAGTAGCGATCGGGACTAACGAAGAAAAGACGCTCGGACTACGTTGGATGATTCAACAAGACGCATTAGCATTCAATAGTAGCTTGCGTAATACCCCGAGCGACGTTATTGAAGGCAACAGAATGCCTACAAAAAGAGAAGTGACGAGCGCCGTAATGTCGACGTTCGATCCTTTAGGTCTTATTGCACCTTTACTAATCAAAGGTAAACGTGTATTACAGGACATATGGCGGGCCGGCACCAAATGGGATGAACCTATCAACGAGGAGACGCACCACCAGTGGCTCGAATACATCACCAGCTTGTCTACGCTACAGGAACTCAAGATACCCCGATGCCTGATGCCGGCAGCGAGAGCGGGACAGCTACACACCTTCGTCGACGCCAGTGAAACAGCGTACGCAGCGGCGTGCTACTGGAGGGTGGAGACGAACGGCATACACGTCGCACTCATAGCAGGGAAGGCGCGGGTGTCGCCAACGAAACCTGTGACAATACCGCGCTTGGAACTGCAGGCGGCGTTACTTGGGGCAAGACTCGCGAGATCAGTGACGGAAGAAATGGACATGGAAATAACCGCCCGATATTTCTGGTCTGATTCCAGCACGGTACTCCAGTGGCTGAAAGCAGATCCCCGGCGGTTCAAACCTTTCGTCGCGCACCGTCTCGCCGAGATCGAAGACCTCTCAAAGCCACACGAATGGAGGTGGGTGCCAACGAAGGAAAATCCGGCCGACATCGCAACGAGGGAAGCGCCACGACACTTCAAGGAAGACAGCAAGTGGTTCGTCGGGCCTGACTTCCTCCGCCGGCCAGACGCAGACTGGCCTCAGAAAACCTTCCACCGGATCGAGGCGACCGGTGAAGAAAAGAAAAGTGAAACCGTCCTGGCAACAACAACAAAAATAGAAACTGTTCTACCAAACCCAGAACGCTTCTCAAGTTGGATTCGCCTACTACGAGCTACTGCAAGAGTATTCCAGTTTATTGAAATCTGTAAAAAGAAGCATATAATCAACTCCGTAAGAAAAACCGACGAATCTTGGAAGCCTCAGCGAAAGGGGAAACAAGACAAGAAAGCAAAAGCCAAACGAATCCATACCGAACAGAAGAACTGGTTATCAATTCCAGAAGAAATCCTGCAAAGGGCAGAACTTCATATTATACAAAATAGCCAACAAGATTCCTTCAACGAAGAAATCCAAAACATGAAGAAAGGTTTGCCGCTCAAAACAAACAGCCGATTGAAGAAGATCGATGTCCAACTCGACGATCTCAATATAGTGAGATTGAACGCCAGAACCGCCAAACTTAAACAGGACGGTTCTCCAGCAAAGTTAGCGATCTTAGACGGCCGGCATCACGTGGCACGTCTGCTGATCGATCGCTACCATCGCCGTTTCTGTCACGCAAACCACGCAACAGTAATTAATGAATTACGGCAGAAATATTGGATCCTATCTCTACGCGATGCAGTAAAACGAGTGCTGTACCAATGCCAGTGGTGCCGCACTAGGAAGACCAAACCTCAAATGCCGCCGACAGGGGACTTGCCCGAAGAACGACTTCGCTACGGATCTTATCCTTTCACGTGTACAGCGGTCGACTACTTCGGCCCCATGTATGTCACCATCGGACGAAGAAAAGAAAAGAGATGGGGAGCCCTCTTCACATGCCTCACGACGCGCGCTGTCCATCTGGAGTTGGTGCCATCACTAAGTACCAGCTCTATGATAATGGCGCTGCGCCGAATGTCAGCAAGAAGAGGAAGTCCAAAAATATTGTATAGTGACAACGGGACAAACTTCGTCGGTGCAAATCACGAGTTACGCGAAGAAATTCAGAAAATGCAAAAAAACGAGCTTATAGACGCAGCAAACCAAAAGGGAATACAATGGAAATTTATACCACCCGGAGCGCCCAATATGGGAGGTGCTTGGGAACGAATGATACGCACCGTAAAAACAGCGCTATCAGCCACATTGAACGAAAAGAGTCCTCCAGAGGAAGTGCTGCACACCCTACTAACTGAAGTCGAACACACCGTCAATTCACGCCCACTCACACATCTGAGCGTGAACCCCGACGATGAAGAAAGCCTAACGCCCAATCATTTCCTCATTGGCCGTTCATGTGGCTCAGCAATAATCGGAAGTTTCGACGAGTATACATTGATCGGGAAAGCCGACTGGAAAACAACGCAACGTCTAGCAGACCACTTTTGGAAACGATGGCTGAGAGAGTACTTACCCACTCTCATGCCCAGAAAAATCGACGGGAAAGAAGCTCGTCAACCACAACAGGGCGATATAGTAATCATCGCCGATTCGTCGCTACCCCGCAACACTTGGCCCAGAGGAGAGGTCATCGCGTGTCACCCCGGACCCGACGGCAGAACACGAGTGACGGACATCCGGACATCGAGAGGCGGAATCCTGAGGCGTCCAGCATCGCGTCTCATCGTCATCGTGCCTGCAGCGTCGCGACCGCAAGAGGGAGTGCACGACGGAGCGTACACTCGGGGGGAGACTGTAAGCGACGCAGCATAAACATTGGCGGCGCGTGGCGCGGTAATCTGACGCCACGCATACGTTGTAAGGACAAACCAAATCTCGGAATTTTTTGTATTTTAATTTTGATGTTTTTTGATATTAATCGACATATTTAACATGTAATTGTTATGTATAAGTAATTTTCTATTGTTTATGGACATTTAGGAATAGGAATTGGAAAGATATATTATTAAATGTGAAAGTGTATATTAGAAAACATAAATACGCGAATTATAGAAAATGGGTAATTTTATGCTTAAAGTATGTGTAATATAATACATAATTAACGAATAACATAAATAAATAGGTATTAGGTATATAGGTTCGTCATAAATGGAAAATTAAGTTGTAAGATTCTAAAATTTCGTTGTAAAATTGTATGTTTTTCGCCAATAACTTTGCTATTATTAATTGTATAATTTATATGAAAATTGCATTATATAGAGCCCTTAAAAACGTACATAATAATATATAATACTTTATAATAAGTCACATATTTAATAAGATATAACGTAAAAACTGCACGATCGATAGTGAAAATTGTAAACCGCGATGTTAAGAAATTGCACAATTCATAGGGGCTCTCATTACGGTATAGCCTCGAAGTACCTAAGCTCGAACGAGGCATTACCGGCATGTATAGCAGCAGCAGTATAGCGACAAGCAAGAAATAAGTGCGACAAAGTGAAAATAGTGTTATAAGTGAAAAGTATTGTGAATAGTTTGTGATTGGTTACTCAGACCATCTCATCGTCAGAATGTCAATCATCTGAATGTCAATCGTTTGAATGTCAATCGTAGTGTCAATCGTAATCTCTGGTCTGAGCTAACCTATTGTATATTGTGTATTGTGTACTTTGTACCTTGAAGATTTCTGGAATAAACGCAGTGTTTTGTGTGAACGTGGGGTTTTCACTTCCCGCCAGCGTCCCGAATCCTACCTATACGAAGCCCGTGGTTTTGGCTCTCGAGTCGAGTCTCGGTGCGTTCGTATTAGTCGTGGACACGGTGATCCGTAGTTATCTCTACGTCGATCATCATAATCATCAACGCTCTACTAAGTAACGGAGAAATAATTAAATAACAACAACAATGCCGCCCAAGACTAGTGGAAAGGCCGCGAAAAAATCCGGCAAAGCCCAGAAGAACATCTCGAAGACCGACAAGAAAAAGAAGAAGCACAAGAGGAAGGAGAGTTACGCCATCTACATTTATAAAGTGCTCAAGCAAGTCCATCCGGACACCGGTATATCGAGCAAGGCCATGTCGATCATGAACTCTTTCGTGAACGACATATTCGAGCGTATCGCCGCTGAAGCGTCCCGTCTGGCGCATTACAACAAGCGTTCGACGATCACGTCGAGGGAGGTGCAGACGTCCGTGAGACTACTTCTACCGGGTGAACTGGCGAAACATGCGGTCAGCGAAGGCACCAAAGCGGTCACGAAATACACGAGTTCGAAGTGAATCTGAATTAATTAATTGACAATGCAGTACTCTACAGTAACATCGAATCATCATCGTCGGCGGTGAAACTACTACTACTACGACGACGACGTGCGTGTCTATAATCAATCAAAAAGGCCCTTTTCAGGGCCACAAAATTGGAGTCTCGTTTGAGCAGCGGCCGAGTGCGCACGCGCCCGCTCGCAGCTCTGACGGTCCGTTTAGTTCGGCAACTCGCGCGCAGTTGTCGGATATTTTCGTGTGTGTCCGGAAGTTTAGTGTGTTCGAGCGGCTACTGTCGATCGTACGCTCTTTTCAGAGCGACGGTGCACCTCCATTAGTGCACCATTTAAACCGCACTTTTCGGTGCGAAGCCGTGCACACTGTTTGCAGTGCGTCGAGTCGCCGTGCTACGCGTCGTGCCTCGTGCTGCGCTTCGAGAGTCGTGCAGCGCGTCGTGTGCCGTGCAGAGCGTCGTTCTTCGCGCCGCGCCGTGTGCAGTTTTTGAAGAGAAGATCCGCGTTCGCGTCGCGTCGCGTTTTCCCTTTGGCCCGGACACGGATTGTCCGTTAGATTTGAATTAGGCGCACCCCCCTGCCCCTCAGGCAGGGAGGTTAGTCATGTCTACCCCCGCGACCCCGCGTGCCCATCCGGCCCTTCCGGCCGTTGATGATACCATCCACCTCGAAGAACTGTTGCGCTTCCACATGTTCGTCGAAAAGGAAGACCCGAATCTCGTCACGGAATACAATAGACTCCGGAAAGTCTACGCGCGCAACCCTCCCGGTAAGATACCGCGTTGTTTCTCCGCGAACCCTTTCGCGAATCTCCCGGACGACCCGTTCACGAGGTACTCGGAATTCGATTCCGATGACGACTCTGACATGGACTACGATACAGTCCCCGCGACCGCGCCCGCGACCGTGCCTGCGCCCGCGACCGTGCCTGCGCCTGCGCCCGCGACCGTGCCTGCGCCCGCGACCACGCCCGCCGATGACGACGGTTTCACAACCGTCACGCGCCGCGGTAAACGCCCACGCGCCGCGATTCAGACCGATAGCGACTCTGCTGCGGGACGTCCGACCCCAAAGCAGCCCAATATAGGTGGCGCTCGGGTGCCCCGAGCCTCTCCCACGCCCTCTGCCGCGAATTCGGCTCGAGCCTCGGCTGCGGAACCCGCGGTCGCGGCCAAGAAGCCACGCCTACCGCCTCCCGTCACCTTCCGTGACAAAGCTCGATGGGTAGAGATTTCTGAAGACCTTAAGTCGAAGGAAATCGTCTACAAGTCTGCCGTCAACACTGTTGCCGGCATTTCTATTCGTGTCTCGACCCCCGATGAGCATCGCGAGCTCACCAAATACTTCAGGGAGCGTAAGCTCCCTTTCTTCACCCACGCGCTCGAGGAAGAGCGCCGCCTCCGTGTCGTCATTCGGGGAGTTCCCTCTGAGCTCACCGAATACGACATCTGCGATTGCCTGAACGGTCAGGACTTCCCAGTCCGGAGCGTGCAGCGCATGCGCCACCCCCGTACGAAGGCCCCCTTCAACCTGGTGTTGGTCACTCTGGACCGCTCCTTGGAAGGCAAGGCTATTTTCAGCCTCAACTCAGTTTGCGGCCTGTCCCCTGTCTACGTCGAGCTTCCTCGCAAGTCCCAGGTACCCTCGCAGTGTCACAACTGCCAGGTGTACGGTCATTCCGCCCGACACTGCCACCTGCGTCCCAGGTGTGTCAAGTGTCTCGGGGATCATTCCACTAAGGAGTGCCCCCGCACTCCCGAATCCGTCGAGCCGCCGAGCTGCGTCCTCTGCGAGCAAACGGGTCATACCGCGAACTATCGCGGGTGTCCCCGTGCGCCTCGCTCGACCTATCACCGTCGCGGCGGTCGTGCGACCCGGTCCAGGGCGCACGGCCCGCCGACTCGGACGAATCGGCCTCCGCCTCCGCCCATACAAAGCCAGAAGGCTTTCCCCGAACTGCCGGGCACCTCCAGTGCGCCGGCAGCATCCGCCACTCCGCCGAGCGCGCTCTCCTGGCGCGTAAGGCCTTCCCCACCAGCTCCCTCGGCTCCTAAAGCCAAGCCCCAGCCCCCAAAGGCTCTGTCCACTCCTGCGCCACCTATCGCGGTTTCAGCTTCGACCTCCGGTATAGACTGGATAGCTCGCTTACTCTTGGTACACGATGTACAAGAGATAATCGCATTTAACGCGTTAGTTAATAGTACGTCTGAGCTCGGGCTCTTAAACGCTATCTCCGCTTTCCCGGCCGTCGCGACCACGGTACAGCAATTAACCCGCGCCGCGCATAAATAAATTCGCGTAAATCAAAATATCAGATCGAACCCGCGTGTTCATACATAATAGACCGATATATTAGGATTTGTTACGTAATTATTTAGTTAAATCGGCACCGTGCCGTTGTACTTTATTTTTTAGCTCGATTCCCTCTCAAAAGATGCGTGTTTGCGCCCACGCCCGCGACTCTCTCTGCTCACGCCTCCGTGAGCGGGGGGTGAAGATTCGATCCCGCACACTCGTCGCGATTTTCTTGTAACTGCTCGAGCCTAGGTAGTCCCTCGGTGTGGAGCCCTCGAGTATGTTACTCGCGCGAATACAGTGATTTACACATGTTCTACACTTACACGATCACCCCACACTCTTGCACATCTAGGCACTCAGTGGTGGGCTGTTTTTTTGCCCTTTTCGGACTGAAATAGGTCACGTAACACAGTAGTCAGATACCAAATACACATATACATTCGTGAAACATGCATGGTCACACATGCATTTTTCACGAATTCATATATGAGTATTGTATGGATAGATAGCTTAGCTAGCTTAGTTAGTTCGGGAATCCGGCGACAGCTCAAGCCGAGGTGCACCGAGTGCCCTTGAGATGTTTCGCCTAAAAACAATCGGGTGAGTGCCCTAAGCGCTCCCCTTAGTAGTCCGGTGGAACTGTGAAGGCGGAATAAGCCGGCAGTGTAGGTCAGTTCGAAAAAAAAAAAAAAAAAAAGCCACAAAATTATTCCAAATAAATATATATAATCCATTCGTACGTACTACGTGTGCGGCGACGGTTAAGACTGTTTCTACGGACCACAGAATATGTCGATCGAATTCATTCATTTATAAATTATAATATTATTGACTCTAATAATGTCAATTATAATATAGTATATATACATATTATGTTACAATATATATAATGTAACTCTATTTGCCTATTAACATACATTAATACACGCACCGTGCAATCTATTATTATTATTATTATTATTAATTAAAAAAAAAAAAAAAAAAAAATATACGGACATATTTTATCTATATATACACACACACAGATACACGTATATGATCTATCATCTCGCTCACTCTCTGCCGATAGAAAGAGTGGGAGCGTTTTCGACTCGCAACGTTTATAAAACGGGGGTAATCGTGTTTGGGTTTTAGACTATACATCGGCAGTCACGTTGTCGAGACGCGCGCGCGTAAAGGTCCCAGATAGTCGTTCGTTTATTCGGCCGTTGACTTTCCCTCATTTCGGATCGAGTTCTTGTTTCGTGTTTGTGCCGTGTAGTAGAGGCTGTATCGATCGTTCGACGATGGCGCGTACGAAACAGACTGCCCGTAAATCGACCGGCGGGAAAGCTCCCCGTAAACAGCTCGCCACAAAGGCGGCACGTAAGAGTGCACCGGCCACCGGCGGTGTCAAGAAGCCGCATCGTTACAGACCAGGAACGGTCGCCCTGCGAGAGATCCGTCGTTATCAGAAGAGCACGGAGCTACTGATCCGCAAGTTGCCGTTCCAGCGTCTGGTTCGTGAGATCGCTCAAGACTTCAAGACCGATCTTCGCTTCCAGAGTTCGGCCGTGATGGCCCTCCAGGAGGCGAGCGAGGCTTACCTCGTCGGTCTGTTCGAGGATACGAATCTTTGTGCGATTCACGCGAAACGCGTCACGATCATGCCGAAAGACATACAGTTGGCGCGCAGGATCCGCGGGGAGCGCGCCTAGAAGATCGTCTTTCAACGAGAACGTACGTACGAGAAGATGATGATGATGATGATGACGGTACAAGACACACACACACCGGGGTAGGTTGAGCGGCTGCAGCGGCAAAACCCAGCCACGATCGTTCGTAAAAGGCCCTTTTCAGGGCCGCATATGACTCTTGAACTATTGTACGCTAGAACAGTAAATTGTTTCTATTATAAACTGAATGTCAGTCAGTCTCTCCATCCATCCATCCATCCATCCATCCTTCCTTCCTTCCTTCGTAACTTCCTTTTTTAGTTTCGATACGGACAAAGTGAACCGTTTAAGTATGTAAATATAATAATGATGATGATTATGATATCCGTAACGGGAAAGGTCTCCACTGATCGGTTAGGTTAGGTTAGACTTGCGAAAAAGAACTAAGCGAGCCGGTCGCGGTAGCGACCGGCGAGCGTCTTTTCGTGATCCATGCAATAATATATTTATCGATTATTATTATTATTATTATTGTTGTTGTTGTTGTTGTTATTAGAAAAAAAAAAGTGGTGTTCGAGCCTATGCTACGACAGGATTCTTCATCGTGCTTGCTCTGGTAAGAACCACCACCCCTCGCCTGCAGCCTGCTGCTCCCCTCCCAACCCCCCACCCCTCCGCGCCATACCAAAGTTACACACATATACGGCTTCACGATGATTCGTCGGAGGGTTCCGTACGCAGTGTCGCCTTTAAATATAACCGAACACGCCGCGTGTTTTTTAGGACTGCCCACGCCGCCCCCTGCGTGCGAGGACGTGTTTGAGGCTCCATGTGCGAAGAAGGATACTTCCATCCCGCTCACACACTGCGAGCTTCGAGGACGGCCTGCGCGGCGACGCGCCACCAGCGACATCTCCGTGTGTGCGAGGTAAGTGGTAGTAACAGAGCGTATACGGAACCACCGCGAACTCGACCGCGAACCAATTGCGACACCCGAAACCGTACAACGAAAATGCTAGCCAATGGACTCCGCCGATTCCCGAACGTCGACTGAAGCGCCAACGGACGATTCTACAACCATGCCCCCTCCGCTTCGCTCTCCGCCGCGGGACCCGCGGACGCAGCCGATTCCCGCTCCACCAACTCCGTCGTCAGGATTCGAGAGTGATTACTCCACTCTCGCCCAGCTTTACGAAGCTCGGCTCATATCGGATACGATGTTGAGGTGGATGGCGCTGTGTCTGCGCATCCAAGCTGCAGCTATGGAGAAAGCGAAGCTTGCGGACGAAGATCAACTGGCCCTGGAGCAAGCCTCCAACAGTGTGCTCGCATTACCCGAATTCTCGCTTGCCTCACTCGAGTCGAGTCCGCTCGGCAGAGCGACCCGTAGGAAGCGAGACTCGGGTGAAAGCGACGACGGACGGCTGACCAAGCGGCCAACAGCACTCCCCGTAGTGACTCCGACTCCACCGCAGTACTCAGCGGCCAAATCGCAAGACGCGGGCGCGAGATCCAGTACTGCTGGTCTCCAACCTCTCCCGAGGAGAGAGAGGACTTTCACAACAGCGCCACCACCACCAACACCAACAACTTCAAGACGCGAACTACCACCGCGTCCGTCTTCCGTAGCTACCACGAGCACGAAGACGAGCAAGGTACCATTCCAGGCTCAAAGCAAGATTCCAGACCCCACTCGGAAGCCAAGCTCCTACGCGGAGATGACAGCGCCGGGTCCCAAGCCGATCCGGACTGCCAAACCCAGCGTGCAGGAGTCGATTACCCCTTTACCCGTCCCAGCGCCCACCACGGGCGGGGAAACGCCTTCGCAGGTACCCATCCAACTTGAGCAGCCACCAGCCGAGTCGCGAACCCAGCCGTCGCGACCGCGATACCCGCCGCTTGTTGTGGAGAGGCTACCCAACTGGGCGCACCACTTTAAACAGATAGCGGCCCAACTAGGACGTCGACCGAACGCGAGACCGTTCGGCCAAGGCGTGAGATTCACGCCCGCCGATCCTGACGAATACCGGCTCCTACAGGCATACCTGACGAAGCTGGAAAAGGAGGAGGCGATTAGCTGGTTCTCCTACTCCTTACCAGCCGAGAAAAGCCTGAAAGTGGCTATACGAGGCCTTCCATTAGATACGGATACCGACGATATTCTCGAAGCCCTCAGGGAGAAAGGTTTCGAACCGGAATACGTGAGAAGCATCAAGGGACGAAGCGGACGCCCCGGATGTATCTTCCACTGTATTTTAAAGCGCACCCCGGACTTGACTCCAGCCATCTACCAGGTAGATGAGTTACTATTGATGCCTGGGATTAAAATAGAGGCGTGGAGAGGGAAGAAGGGCCCGGCGCAGTGCCACCGGTGCCAACAATTCCGCCACTCCTCTCACCATTGCCACAGGCAGATCGCATGCGTACGATGCGGAGGTCCGCATCAAGCGCACGAGTGCGACAGACCTAAGGAAGAGCCGGCCACCTGCGCGAACTGCGGAGGCCCCCACCCCGCCAACAACGCCACTCAGTGCCCCGTCTTTAGAAGAGAGGCGAGAAATAGACGTGCGGGAACTGTAGCTCGCTCTGGCGAAACCGGTAGAAAAACCGGCGATTTTGCCCCACCCATCCAGATGATTACAGAGCAGTCGGCAACCGGCAGTCTCATGGCCCCTGCCAACGATCCGCCGAAGAGAGGACCCACTTCCGCGGCCCAATCAAAGAAGAAGAGGTCGAGACAGAGGAAGAAGAAGCCCTCGCAAAAGGCGAGCACTACCCGACCCCCGCCGAAGGATGACCAGCAGCCTAAGGCGAGCGCTGGGGTAATCACAATGAGGACAGACCAAATGGAAGCTCTCATTAAAAACATAATGGGAGCCGAAATAAGGTCACTCATTGACCAACACCTAAAGAAGTTGCTGCCCGTCACCCAGTCCGATGGCTAACTTAAAGATAGTGCACTGGAATGCGCGCACCCTCGTCAGAAAGCGACGACTCCTGTGGCACTTTCTCTGTGAACATCAGATCGACATCATGCTGATCTCCGAGACGCACCTGAGCGATGGCGAGAGGTACGCCATCCCTTTTTATCACATTTACAGGAAGGACGAACGAGGCGTAACGGGAACTGCCATTAGGGGCCTGGCAGTCCTGATACGCAGAAATATTGTCCATCAGTTGATTCCATACGTGCCAATGTCAACCATCTACGCATTAGGCATACAGATCTCGATAGACGGATGCGAAACGAGAATCTTCGCAGCCTACAGACCTCCCGGGTCTCAACTCGATATCAGGGAAATCCGCCAACTGCTTAGCTCGGAAACCCCCACAATCATCGCGGGAGACCTCAACGCGAAACATGTGTGGTGGAATTCGACACGTAGCTGCCCCCAGGGAAAAACGATCTACGAAGACTCAATCGCACACGACTATAATGTGGAAGGTCCGTATTTACCTACATATTATAGTTACAACTCCGAAGATGTCCTCGACATCACCATACACAAAGGTCTAGAAGCATCACCGTCGCAGGAGGTATTACCGGACCTCCCGTCGGACCATCGACCGGTGTTACTCACCATCACGAGGCAGCCGATCCGCACTTTCATTCCTAAACATGCCAACAAGACCGACTGGGATGCCTTTAGCAGTCTGCTGTACGCCAATACTCGGTCGATTCCTACCTCCTCGGCCGAGGACGTGGAGCAGGCAGCAGTGGATCTGTGCAGCTGCATAAGTGGTGCCCTCTTGGAGGCAACGACCACAACATCGTCGCAACCGAACCGCGTGGGTCACCGGCGTCGCCAACTACCCGCGCGAATCACAGCACTCATTGCCGAAAAGAGGTCACTACGACGACAGTGGCAGAGAACCCGCTGCCCGTTACAGAAAACCCGGCTCAATAGCCTTGTTGAGCGAGTGAAGATCGCACTAGACGACCACGCTTCAGAGTCGTGGCAACGCCATCTAGAGTCCATAGACGGCGATATGCCCTCCGTTCACCGTCTATGCAAGCAACTGTCTGCGGAGAAACACACCACCAAACCACTGTTCGACGCCCACGGCCAGCTACACTTCGCCGCGCCCGAGCGCGCAGAGATTTTTGCCGACCACCTGGAGTGGCAATTCTCTCCGAATCCGATTCGAAACCGGGAGCACGAGGTGGCTGTGACCGCATGTGTCCGGCGAGAGCTCGATGCACCTTGTGTGTTAGGAGAGATTCCGGCATTCGTCTCGCCTACACAAGTGCAGAAAGTTATCAGGACCTTCAAGACCAGGAAAGCCCCAGGAGTCGACGGGATAACGAACTCGGCGCTGCGCCATATGCCGTTCAAGACCGTCGCGGCATTGGCACGGCTATTCAACGGAATCCTGCGCTCCGGACATTTCCCCGAAATATGGAAAATCGGGAAAGTTCTCATGATCCCGAAACCCGGGAAGGACGTGAGAAAACCTGAAAGCTACAGGCCCATCACCCTTCTCAGTACTGTCTCTAAAGTGCTGGAGAAGCTCATGCTGCGGTTCCTGCTACCCCACCTACCATCTAGGGATGAACAATTCGGGTTCCGTACGCAGCATTCCACGACACTGCAACTTTGCAGAGTGACACACCTGATGTCGCAAAGTGCCAACAGAGGGCAGTACTTTGCAGCGGTTTTTCTGGACATGGAAAAAGCTTTCGACAGAGTTTGGCACGAGGGCTTGCTTTACAAGCTGTCGACGACGCCAATGTCCAGAAACCTACTACGCCTTCTCGCCTCCTTCCTCAGAGACCGCCGGGTGGTAGTGGCGGTCGAGGGGGTATCCTCTACGGAACGCCAGGTACGCGCTGGGGTACCCCAGGGCAGTTGCCTGTCGCCAGTGTTATATGCGCGGTATACTGACGACATTCCCCGGGTCGGTCGGGCCGAGCTGGCGTTGTACGCGGATGATGCGGCCTATTTCGCGTTCTCCGCGAACAAGAAATACGCCGCAGACTACCTGCGTCCGACCCTAGCGGCTCTTCCCGACTGGCTAGATCGGTGGAGAGTGACGGTCAATGCCGCCAAAACACAGGCGCTCATCACGGGGTCGCACCCGTATCCGCCGCCACTACTCCTACAGGGAACAAGCGTGCCATGGCTGAGGCAAGCCAAGTACCTGGGGGTAAACATCGACGCCTCCTTGATGTTTGTCAAACACGTCGACTACGTGGTAGGACGAGCTAAGATGGCACGAGCGCTTCTCAAACCAGTACTGACATCCTCGCTCCCATTAAGGACGAAAATCGGGATTTACAAGACCTACATAAGATCCCGACTAACCTACGCGGCACCGGCCTGGTACGCTTACCTCTCAGAGTTCCAGCGAGAACGACTCAGGGTCCAGGAACGCCTGTGTCTCCGGACGATTACACGAGCCCCCCGCTATGTGAGGAACAGCACTCTCATGAGAGACCTCGAGTGGGAGGGGCTAGACACCTTTGTTAGCAGGCTAGCAACCACGCTTTTCAGGCGAGCGGACGCGACGAGCTTCCCCTTGATCAAGGGAATCGCACCGCTCCACGCAAGACCGCCTGATAAGCGTACAAAGCCATCACCACGCAACCTGGCCGACCCCATTGAGGAAGGCTAGTGCAATTAGTATGCAACACGGAATTACCTAAATAGCAGACAGGAAGATTACCCGCCAAGAGGCGGTAAAAAAAAACCCAAAGACCAGCTCGTATCGACGAGCTGCGATGAATATCGCTTCAAGAGGCCCCGCCTCGATACAGCAACCCCGCCAATCCCTTAGGGGAAAGGCAGGGAGGATCCTATAGTACGTGTTTTTTAGTTTACTATAGCGACGGCTCGCGAACTGTTAACACACGCGCTCTCCTTCGATTCTCGGATTAACTAGACTATTACATTACATTTTAACGTCGCCATGACCGGTCGCGGTAAAGGAGGCAAGGGATTGGGTAAAGGTGGTGCGAAGCGTCACAGGAAGGTTCTTCGCGATAACATCCAGGGTATCACGAAACCGGCTATCCGTCGCTTGGCTCGCAGAGGCGGCGTGAAACGTATCTCCGGTTTGATATACGAAGAGACACGCGGCGTCCTGAAAGTGTTCCTCGAGAACGTGATCCGTGACGCGGTCACTTACACCGAACACGCCAAGAGGAAGACCGTCACCGCTATGGACGTCGTGTACGCACTGAAACGACAGGGACGCACGTTGTACGGTTTCGGTGGTTAATAATAATATAATCACCGGCGGTTATATATTTATTAATAAACATACCGAGCCGTTTCTGTTGCTACCACTCCGGACACACACGCACACCTAAACGTTTTCGTCGCGTTAAATCAGAACAAAAAAGGCCCTTTTCAGGGCCGCAAATGTATCTCATCTGTTTCAATACAATACACAATATTATATATTGTACTTTTCATTTTACTATAAACTGGACTATATATATTAATAAATAGGGGTACGTATCTGTGCGTACACGACATATTATTTATTTATATCTTATGCTGACGAAGCGAAACGAACTAAATACTCGCACGCACAACAAAGATGTATATGAAAATAAGTAACATAGGGGAACATGGATTACCATTATACCTAATATTACACACTATATTATATTAGAAATTACGAGACTCGTTTGTATACATATACGTTTGTCTGTGTGTGTGTGTGTGTGTGTGTGTGTGTATATATACATATGTATTTACAGACATACGGCAGCGATCTGATTGCGAATCGCGACTTTATATTTAATAAGATTATTTATTAATGGGAATACCTCGGGGTCTACCGATGACAATGTATTATATTATTATTATTTATGTAAAAGATAATACGACCGACACTCGCGACCACTTCGATCGAATCGTATCCCCTCGTTTATAATCTATACCTATCGTTCGTTCGTTCGATTCGATTCGATTCGATTTTCGATGAAATTTACCTGTCCCCCGTTGTCGTTTATCGCTTATGATATTACAATATCACTCGTCGACGTTCTCCGAAAGACGACGAGAGACCCGGCAGAAGCCGTAGACCCGATAGACGATCAACGATCAGAGAAGAAGTCGTCCGATCGACATGACTCGGGCGCGTCCGTGTTTTACGATGCTAACGTTTCTGTGACGTTATAACGATCGAAAATGATCGTCGAGATCGTTATACTTCATTATATCATAAGATGATATAATTAGCGGTTCGTTCGTCGTCAGATAATAATAAGAATAATAATTTATATCGAGAAAAATAAGTTTTAAATCGGACAATGGCTCCGCTCGTAACAGACCCGTGTCAATAAACAAATTTTACAACCGTACCCGTCACAGTTAAACACACTTGTCCCGTATCAAAGTCTACGTTTACTCATGCCGAACGAGCGTCACGATTTATCTATAACACCCTAATATTAAAACTAGATATAAATCCTCTTTAATCAGAGACATGTTAGTGAAAAGTCGAAACTCTCGTTACGGGAAATTGTTTCGCGACGCGGAGGTTCTCATTACGGTATAGCCGATGTCTACTTAAACACCAGCGCCACCTACTTCGAAGCTTTACTTTATTCAGAGTTTCATATTCAGTACAGTGAGTGATAGTGTGATATCGTGTTCTCGTCGTTGTATTATTGTTGTCGTTAATCAATCAATCAATCATAATGGCAGATACCGCAGTCGCCACCGAAGCTCCGGCACCCGCGACCCCCACCGCGAAGAAACCTAAGGCCTCGGCGGCCGGAGGAGCAGCCGTCGCCGGTTCGAAGAAACCGAAGGCGAAACCGTCTCACCCGAAGACGTCGGTGATGGTGAACAACGCGATAAAAGAACTGAAAGAACGCAGCGGATCGTCTCTGCAGGCGATCAAGAAATATATCTCGGCCCACTACAAGGTCGACGCTGAGAAACTGGCGCCGTTCATAAGAAAATATCTGAAGAGCGCCGTCGAGACCGGAGCTCTGATACAAACGAAGGGCACGGGCGCTTCGGGTTCATTTAAACTGGAATCGAAATCGTCCGCCTCGAAGAAACCTTCGATCGCCGGTGGAAAATCGGGCGGCGCCGGTGCCGGTTCCGGCAATAGAAAGGCGCCGGCGGCGTCTTCGGGTAAATCGACCGGTTCAGGTGGCGGTCCATCGTCTAAGAAGGCGGCAGCGGCAGCGGCGGCTACGACGGCCGCTTCGGGTGGCAGAGGCGGTGCCGGGAAAAAGGCCGCCGCAACGGCATCCTCGCCGGCGAAAACGTCCGCTGCGACGCCGTCTAAACCTTCCGCCGCGACGAGAGACAGGAAAGCCGCAGCGGCCAAGAAGAAACCGGCAGCCGCTAAGAGATCATCCGCGTCCTCGGCCGCGACCGCTTCGAAGGCGGGCGGTAAGGGTTCAGGTTCGGCCGCCGCCCCTAAAGCTAAGAAGACCGCCAAACCGCCGACGAAGAAACCTAAAGCCCCGAAACCTAAGAAAGCGGCATCGGCACCGAAGTCGAAACCCGCCGCGGCTAAGAAAGCGGCCGCATCGAAGAAGTAAATCAATCAATAAATCAATCAACAAATCATCATCATCATCTGTCTGTATGTCCGTCGAGCGTGCGGGGAGACAGCGGTCTGCGTGCGTCGCCTCTGTAACAAGGGTGGGTGAGAAGAGAAGAAGAGAACGCGGTGACATCGACTCCTACTACTCGCTCGCATACGGCGAACGGAAGAAGGATAATAAGAAGAAGAGAAAGAAAATTATAATTCGAAACAGCCCTTTTCAGGGCTAACAAATAATCTCTTAATAAAGTAAAAAATTTAACACATGTTTCACATGTTACAGTAATGTCGAAAAATAAATAAATAAGTAAGTAAACAAACAATATAATATGGAGTGACAAGACAGAATTCATCTTCGTTTGTCAATGTCTCTCTTGTTGTTGTTGTTAATGTTGTCTCCCATGTTGTTGTATATGTTATTCCTGCTATATACACCCTACTACATAGACTGTTCTCACTATCGTAAATAGTGAAATATGGGATCCGCGTTTCATTTTATTTTTCTTTTCTTTTGTTTTATTAATTAACCCGCGAGTATAACGAGAGAGTTCACTGTAACACTGTTTATTATTATTATTATTATTATTATATATATTTCTCTATATAATTAACGAGCGGCACGGCTCCGCCCGACTTTTTTTTTTTTTTTTTTTTTTTCGAACTGACCTTCACTGTTGACCCGGAGGCCGCTACAGATTTACCGGACTACTAAGGGGAGCGCTTAAGGCACTCACCCGATTTATTTCAGGCAACTAGCGCAAGGGCACACGGTGCACCTCGGCTTGGGCTGTCGCCGAATATCCCGATCTAACTAAGCTAGCTAAGCTATGCTATCTCATACGATATGAATTCGTGAAAAATGCATGTGTAACCATGCATGTTTCACGAACGCATATGTATATTTTGTGTCTGACTACTCTAAGTGTGTGACCTAATTCAGTCCGAAAAGGGCAAAAAAACAGCCCACCACCATGTGTGCCTATGTGTGCACGTGTGTGGGGTGATATGTGTAAGTGTAAAAACTAATGTGTGTAACTGTATCGCGCAAGTAACACCTCGAGGGCTCCATTCCGGGGGACGACCTAGGCTCGAGATGCTATGAGAGAGACGCGACATGTGTGCGGGATCGAATCTTCAACCCCAACTCACGGCGGTGTGAGCAGAGAGCATCGCGGGCGTGGGCGCAAACACGCAGCATTAAGAGGTGATCGAGACTAAAAGTGAGACGGCGACGGCGCCGTAATTAAACTAAGCAATCATCCGGATTGCCCCTAATGGTTCGATTTATTAGGGAGAGATAGACATAAATACGCGGATTTATTCCATCTATATCTAAAATAAAGTTTATTTGACTGACTCACGCGCGAGGCGCTGAAGAGTGGCCGCGATGCCAGGAAAGCTCGAGATGGCGTTAAGCAAACCGAGGTTCTGACTACTATTAACCATCGCGTTGAACGCAATGATTTCGTCGATTTCATGGACAATAAGGAGTTGGGCGATCCAGTCTATACCGGCTAGGGAAAAGGAAACAGGGTTCGCCTGAGCGGGCTTACCCTGCTGTGGTCGGGGCTGGGAGTAGGACATGGGCTTGGATGCCCACGGAGCCTGAGGGGCCCGCGAGGGCCAGGGCGGCGCATAAGGCGCAGGAGCGGATGGTTTCGGGAAATGGGACATGGGTTTGGGAACCCAAGGGGTCTGGGGGGGCCGAGCAGGCCGGGGGGGCACGTAAGGTGCAGGTGCGGGCGCTGCCGGTGCACGAGAAGCGCCCGGCAGGCTCGGGAAGGCCTCTGTAGACAGCAGAGGCGGAGGCGGAGGGCGGGAGGAGGTGGCGGGCGCCCTAGATGGGGAAACCTGCCTACAGAGTCGGGGGCGCTTTGTGCGCGGTGCTCGAGGACAGCCACGATAATTCGCGGGATGACCCGATGCACCGCACAAAACACAGCTAGGAGGCTCGGGTGAGGATAGAGTGCGAGAACACTCCCTAGTGGAGTGATCGCCGAGGCACTTTACACACCTGGGGCGCAGGTGGCAGTTCGTGCGGAGTGACCGTACACCTGACAGTTGTGACACTGTGAGGGAACGAGCTGTTTGCGCGGGGGCTCGACTGTGACGCCAGTGAGGCCGCACAAGGAGGACAGGGTCGAGATGGCTTTGCCTTCCCTGGAGCGGTCCAAAATGACCAACACCAGGTTGTAGGGGCCTTCGTGCGAGGGTGGTACATACGATGTACCTCTCGGACAGGATAGTTAGATGACTTAAGGTCATTGGAGATATCCTCGATTGATAGCTCAATCGGGACCCTACGGAGGACAACTCGGAGGAGACGCTCGTCCTCGAGAGCATGGGTGAAGTAGCCATACTTCTTTTCCCTAAGGAAAGAAGTTAGACGACGGTGATCGTCGGTGGTCGGCACCTTAACCTGGATTCCAGTGGAAGTGTTAAGGGCGGAGGTGTAGGAGATCTTCCTCGAGTTGAGGCTCGAGGAGATAGCGACCCAAGACGACTTGTCTTGAATCGTAACAGGTGGCGGTGGGCGGGGCTTCTTCGCTGAAGCTGCGGAGCCCGCGGCTTGTGCGTGAGAGAGGTCAGAGGGGGCGTGGCTTAAGGCCGACGTCTTGTTGACGCGTAGAGCGGGTTCCGTCTGTACGGACCCGGTGGGTGAGGCAGGACGGGATAAACCGGTTTTCCGGCGGTATGAGACGGTTATGAAACCGTTCTTTGCGGACTCGACAACGGGTACGGACGCGTCTACGTCCATATCCGAGTCTGGAAGAGGGCTTGAGACAAATGACGCGACATTACAATCCGGAGAAAGTGGCGAAAACGAATTCGCCACTGGAATGTCGAGTTGAGGGGGTGAGACGGTCGGAGGCTTCTCCTTCCGTGACTTGGACTTGGGTTTGGCCTTATTAGTAGAAACTGGTGACCGCGAACGGCCAGTCTCGCTACCGGACAGGATTTCCCTTATTTCGGGGGACGGTTCGCCGCCATGTGCTGCATAATATGCTAGGACAGATTCCGGCTGACGCTCGGCAAAGAACTTCTCCAATCCATCGACATAAGCTTGAGCTTCTTCTTCAGACTTAAACGTGCGGTGGGACATGACTAACCTCCCTGCCGGAGGGGCAGGGGGGTGCGCCTGTTTGAATTTAACGGACAACCGTGTCCGGACCAAGGGAGCTGTGGGCGATGTGCAATGCCTCACAGGGACCTACGAAGCCTAGGGGGAGTTCCCTAACACTTCTTTCTTCGAACTTCGTTCTTCTATCTCCAGATGCGAAGCACAACACACGATGCAACACGACGGAACGACGAACTGCACGACGCGCTGCCCGACGACTCGATGTACTGCACTCAGTGTGCTCGGCTCGCACCGAAAAGTGCGGTTTAATTGGTGCACTAAAGGAGGTGCACCGGCGCTCTGAGAAGAGCGTAACGATTGACAGTAGCCGATCGAACACACAACTACCGAGTATCACGAAATAATTCAATAACTACGTACGAGTTATCGAACGATCTGACCGTTAGGGCTGCGAGAGAGCGCACGTGCGTTCCCGACGAGTCAAGAACAATGCGGGTCGGGCGGCGACGAGACCGTTGGAATGCGGACATCTGGCGCGCAGGTAGGCGAGCGCGGCGACCGAGGATAGCCGAGCGCGGCGAACCGAACGGACTGTCAGAGCTGCGAGCGGGCGCACGTGTGCACTCGACCGCTGTTCGAACGAGACTCTCGTCGGCTCCGCCCGACTGCCCGACTCTGTTTTTTTATATCTCTGTCTACCGTTTACGGTTGATGAAAAAAATAATGCTGCTCACGGGAAGCGTTGAAAGCGTTCGCGCGCGCGCGGGAGGCGCGCGCGCGCGCCGGGTACACCTTTTTTTTCACTCTAGATCGGTCTCCTCCTATTGGTCG